>WHPZ01588784.1:4908-25218 GCA_016617965.1 Macrosiphum rosae
GGGAAGAAAACAATTCAGAGGCCTATACTTACATGATGTAGTCTAATCTCAATTGATAATTATATTTGTTGCGACAGGTATTTGAAAGTGTTATTCGTTGGGTAAAACACGAATTGGGTTCTAGAAAGTGTATTTTGACTCAGTTAATGGAACACGTACGTTTACCATTAACTTCAAAAGATTACATATTTAAAAAAGTACTTAATGAGCCTCTAATTAATAATTGTCTTAAATGTAAGTATAATATTTATACATGATTTTATTGAACTAATTTACATTTTATAATATATAATATGTATTATATATTTATAACTTTTTAAGCTAAAGATTACATTATCGAGGCACTATATTGTCATTTACTCAAGTCAGATGAACTTATTCCACAAAATATCCGGACTAAACGTAGACTTGGAGATAAAGTACGATTCTGTCATAATGATTTGCCTATTTCTCTTTTTAATATATTTAATAATTTATATAATATGACAGGTTCTTTTAGTGGTTGGTGGCGAAAGTATGAATGAGATATTAATCAATCGTACAGAATGGTATGACCCAAAAAAGAACAAATGGAATTTTGGATCAGATATGATTACAAACCGTCATAAAACTGGTCTAGCAGTAGTAAAAGACAATTTAGTGTTTTCTGTGGGTGGTTCTAATGGACTTGGTAAACTTCTTCGGTCTGTTTACGTGCTTGATTTATCTTCAGAATCACCTTGTTGGAAACCAAGCGTTAATATGTTAGAAGAACGAGAAGGTCCAGGAGTTGGTGTAATAAATGATAATCTATATGCCGTAAGTAACGTTGTAATATAGTAAATACTTTATTCTTTATTTCTGTTATAAAATAGTTGAAGTTAAATCATGTAATACATTTAAGGTTGGCGGGTTCAATTGTACTAAAGGTCAATTAAATAGTGCAGAAGTTTTCGATTACAATACTCAAAAATGGCATATGATATCTAGAATGTCTACAAGAAGAGTTAAATTTGGGGCCGGAGTCTTGAATAATCTTTTGTATGCGGTAAACTAATTATTTAATTATTTTAAATTTTAACACGTTTGTAATAATAATAATTGGAATTGGAATAAAAAATTTCCCCACCGAAGGATCACGGAATATGTCCCCACCATAAGATATTTCGGTAATTTAAAATTTAAAATTAACAAATGAAAATGTTATATAAATACGATATTACATATTTGATTATATAATTGCTTAATTCAATGATGTAATAATTACATTGGGAACTGATTTAATTTCATTGATCGACAGACCTATTTCGGAGTAAATAAGCTGAATGATACTTTTACACAGATTTTTACACAACGTAATAAATAAAAATAATCTTATCAAATATTAATATTCTTAGTGATGTAAAAGTCACAAAATTTTACTAAATGTTTATTTTCACATAGCTCATTCTTTAATTTTAACTTAATACAGATTCTGTTATAGGTACCAGCTACTTGATTTTTCATTTCTAGTAATAATTATTATTGTTGAACATATACGGTAGTTAATTTGTTATATTAATTAATAAAAGATTTGATTGTTATAAAAAATAACGTATTTATTCAACAATGTTTCATAAATATTATGAATCCAATCATTTAGGAAATCGCCATTTGAAAATACTATACAATAATATTGTACTCCGGAGATTGATTCCGCTAATTGTATTAATTCATTGTTCTAGGTAGGTGGTTATGATTATGTATCATCGCAGGGTTTAGACACTGTTGAATGTTATAATCCCAGTCATGATACATGGACACCAGTCGCAGAGATGTGTGTACCTCGCTGTGATGTAGGTGTTGGAGTATTGGATGGTGTACTGTATGCTGTAGGTGGTTACGATAATTTTCAAGTCCAGAGTAGTGTTGAAACATACAACCCAAGTACGGGGATTTGGACTACTATAGCGGACATGCATTTGTGTCGAGAAAATCCAAGTATCTATTTATTTATCGATTCTAAATTATTTTTCGAAACATTTTTTCTTTAAATATAATTAATTTAAGTTGATTTCTCAATATAGGTGTAGTTGCATTAGACGGTTCATTGTATGTCGTCGGCGGAAGTGACGGACTTGATCATTTGGATTCTGTAGAACGCTACAACCCCAACACCAATACCTGGACCATGGTCACGGCGTCATTGAATTTTGCACGAACTTTAGCAGGAGTAGTAGCTATTGATAGGCCTCGACATTTTGAAACTTGTGAGAATTCATGATTTTTTTTTTTTGTTGATACAATATACATATAATATATTATGATATTATAGTTTATCGTTATCATATATTTTCTATTTCTTTTATAGTTTTTGAATATAATATTATTAAAGGTTTTTGTACATAATAAATTGACAGCCAAAAACAGGCCACATAATTTTTATTTTTTAAACGTCATAGAATATACGATATATGATATTTTTTTACACATGTTTTCCTGAATTATATGATAACATATTTATTGTTTTTATATTAGTTTTACAGTTTTTAGATGTTTTATTAAAACGTTTTCGTTTCATATTTTTCAATATCATTGAGTTTTGTATCTAGTTAAAATTATACTACATTATAATAGATTTAAAATCTACATAGTCAAGTTTTTTGTAATCGGTAGCATATTAATGTAGTAAATTAATGTTAGAATGTATATTTATTATGTAAATCGAGTACTTGGGTAGAATATCGCTTTAAAGGCACTAAATCCTTCGAAATCGGTATAATATACATATTACGTTGATTGGTATAAGACATAATAGTACAGCTGTTCGTAAACACTATACGGTGTAGGGCATCCCCGCTCGGCTGACTTGCTTGGTGACTTATAATATACGTCTGGATGTTGTAATTGTGGTTTTCGCAGGGCTGGGCAAGTTAATGATATTTTTTGACTCAGGTAAGTTAAGTTAAGTATTTATTTTTTATTTAAAAAAAAAAAGTTAAATTAATACACATTTTTAATATACAAATGAAGTTTAAATTAAGTTGACAAATACTGTTAAGTTAACTTAAGTTAAGTTAATAATAAAAAAAATAATGTATTTATGAGGTATTATTTAATAAAATAAGTGACAGTCACTTGAATAGTAATCATCATTCATAGGTATATTAATATTCAAAGTTCAAACAATCTATGATAATCATTATTGTACCTACTAATAAAAAATAATTAATAACTAATGAGTAATGAATAGGTATTATGATTTATGAACATAATTCGTGGCATCCATGTCTTCATAAGGGCGACTATAATGTTACCCCTATTTCAATATTATTTATAATTAACTATTATTAGTACAATATATTATTTTTTAAACATAAATATGAAGTTCTTAGTAAACATATGATATTTTTATCTTATCTTTATTTTTATCTTAATTGAAATAAAAAGTCTAGTTGAATAAATAATCTATTTGTACATATAATTAATAAAAAGCAGGTAAGTGGATGTCGCTCTGCTGTGCAGTAGATTATACAAGTGCGTCAATGTATAATATGGATTGTATTAAACTTGAATTCAACGATATCCTATCATTGTATAAGAAAAAACGATTCTGAGCGGAAACGGTTTCTCAGTTTAGATATTTTATATTGTCATTAATTATTATATCATGTAAGTTGAATTAATATTACAATATTATTATTTTTTATTCGTTTCTATGGTAATAAACAAAGCGTTAGAATTTTAAATCCAATTTTTAGAGCTTTTTTTTGTAATTTTTCGGTGGTTTTTACAGTGGCATTAAATAATTATTGATAAAATCAAAAAATTACCAAAAGGCAGAGCAGACAGACCAAGGAAGGCATATATAGAATAAATGATATACAGGCTGACTGTAGTCGATAGTTCGATACATATAGACTTGAATAGACCGACTTTTAACAGAGAACAATGGCTCACCAGATTAGCAACGACAAGGCAATGCCTATAGCATAGAAGAAGAAGCATATAATGAAGTAGTAGTCGCCCACCAAAGGTTTGCAAATCCAAATTGTGACATGTTGGTGGACCAGCTGGTTTTAGATAACAGGAGTTCATCAAGGTCGTAACATGTAGGAAATTAATTTGTAAAAATGTCATTCATTTGAGCCAGGCTTCAAAGAGCATAAATAATCTGTATGAATTATTATTTTATGTCATGTAGTGATATGTATATTTTTATGCATTATTCTTTTTACTGTTAGTAAAAATATAGTAAATTCTGATCAAAAATAAAAATAATGAAATGTATAACTGTATTACATTTCTCTTGTAGTTTGTAATGTTAAGAAATATAATTTGAAGAATACGTATTCAGTTATTTTTGATATAGTTATTTCTAATGACTACATTATATCAAGTCTGGGCAAATTAATGATATATTTTAAATCAGTTATTTAAATTAATAATAATAAAAAAAAATATGAATTTGTGAGGTATTTTTTTAAGAAAATAAGTGATAATCACTTTAATAATAATGTCATTCATATAGGTATACTACTATTCAAACAATCTATGATAATCATTATTGTAATAATTAAAAATTACATTTGAAGAAATGAAATCAATACAATGTAGGTGTACAATTTAGAAAAAATGTCCTAGTGTAACATTTATTAGATCCCATATTAGTATATTACATATATTTAAATAATTTTATAGCAATTTTAAGAACTAATAATAGTTTGTATTTTAAATTAAGTACCAATCCTGACAAACTATACTATAATTTTTCATGGTACCAATATTAATATTTTCAAAAAAATGAGCCACTAATTAAACAAAAATTATGAATGATCTCATTTGAAGAACGTAAACTATTATTATAAAATAATTCATTTCACAACTGGTAATACTGTTTGTTAGATTAATTATTGAAAACAACATTGCATTTGGAAATGTAATTGTGTGTATAAAATAAAATATACTTTAAAAGTTCATAGTTTCCACAAATATTATTTTTAAATTAAAACAAAAAAAATGAAATTGTTAATCTCCGTTTAAATATCTGTTTTAATTATATCCAAACTAAAAATAATATCTATAAATTAAATTGTGTTAAGGTAAACATTTTATTGAATTTGTGGTTATAGTTTTAACTACTTATAGTAAACCTTAATAATTTAAATATTCAATTCTTAGCTATGAATAATTAAAAAAGAAATTTAACATACTATAGATTTTTAGCTAGGTACAAATATAATTATTTGCAAATGTTCGTTATAATGACGAATATAATACGAAAACATTAAAAAAAATATTCAAAAATATAAAAGAAATAAAAAATCAATTAAAAAACTATACAATATAAGAAAACATTTATATATTAAATAAAAAAAAAAAACATGAATGCTAAAAAGTTTTAATATGTCGTGGCTTATTAATGGCTACTCCTCCTGAAGTATATATTTCAAAATAATTTGACGTTGTGACTTGAGTCCAGGTATTGGTTTTGGGGCAGTAACATTCTGTAAATTCCACCATATTACAATTGTAAGATCCACTAACGACATACAATAAACCGTCTAATGCAACTACTCCTGTATTGAAAATTAAATTTCATTAAATTTATTATTAAAAAAAAAAAAAAGGTTTCATAAAATAATTTTGAATTATTCTAACAGAATTCTACCTGCATGTTTTCGTGGCAAGGTCATGGCCGCAACAGTAGTCCAAACACCTGTACTTGGTCTGTATGCTTCAACACTACTCAGAATGTTTGATCCATTTTTACCACCCACAGCATACAGTACACCGTCCAAAACTGCTACACCGGCACCTCTGCGACCTACGGATAGTTTTGCGACTGGTGTCCATGTATCAAGACTGGGATCATAACATTCAACAGTATCTAAAACCTGCCATGATGAAATATCAAAACCTCCTACCTACAAAATTGAATTAATAAAAACTGCTGAGTAGAAAAAAAAAATATTATTACATAGCGTTTTCAATGAAAGAGATTGAGTACATAGGTGTTTATGAAATGTTGAATAACTACAATAATGTTATTTTTAATTACAAAAATGTAACACATATTACTTAACGTCATATCAAATTAAATACCACATAATATTGAAAATAATTATAAACTAAAAATCAAACTTGATAAAGTATGAATGACTAATTGTTAAGTAATATAATATACAAAATTGAGGTAATGAGAAGCTATCGAGAGGTATACAACCAAATATATTATGTTATACGAGTATATTATTTATTAATTATTATCAATTTTAAATTTAAATTTATATTTTATTTTATGGATATTTTATTCCTTGATTAATCATCATGAGAATTTTTTTATTTCAATCACAATTATTTTTGTAGAAAATATATATCAAATTTAAAATAAATAAAAAAATATTACTTTACCGCATATAAAATATTATTCAGGACTCCTACCCCGGGGTCGGATCTTTTAGTAGACATACTAGATATCATACACCATTCTTGAGTATTGTAATCAAAAACTTCTGCAGTATCTAATTCTGGATCACTATAATTATGTCCGCCGACCTAAAATGTATTAAATAATTTGTTCCAACCTAATTTATAACAGAAATAACGAAAAAACTTGTAAATTATAATTCACCATTACTTACGGCATACAGATTATTATTGATTACACCAACTCCGAAAAGTTGTCGTTCAACCAACATATCAACACTTGGTTTCCAACACGGTGCTTCTGAAGTTAAGTCAAGCACATCAACAGACCGAAGAGGCATAAAATCATGAGTAGAACCACCAACCGCAAACACTAAATTATCATTCATTACAGCTAGACCAGGATTTGTACGGTTTCTTCCCATTGTTGGTCCATTTTGTAATCGATTCATTTTTGGGTCGTAAAATTTTGTAATAAATCCGCCAAAAACTAAAATGACCTATTTTAATTAAACTATTAAAAACATTGATAATAAATAAATTATAACAAAATTATACTTTATCTGCTTGTCTGGGCTTATACCGGACGTTTTGTGGAATAAGCTCTCCTGACTGGAGTCTTTGAAAATGTAATGCTTCATTTACGTAATCATTACCTTAATAAATTATATATAAATGTATATTGTATGTATTACAAAATATAAATTAATTCAGAGTAAAAGAATATTTAAAGAAAAAACTTACATTTTAAACAATCCTTAAGAAGAGGTTCCTCAACTACTTTTTTCAATATGTATTTCTGCGATGTTAACGGTAAACGTACGTGTTCCATTAATTGAGGTAAAATACATATTCTTGAATCTAATTCATGTTTCACCCAACGAATAACACATTCGAATACCTATAACATAAAACAATGAATGTACAAATAAATGATTAGACTACATATATATAGGTAGATTACTGATTTTTTCCTTTGCCAAAACTAAAATATAAAAATAATCCATTTCAGTTTGCCTACTTTTTCTTCAGATGGAACTTTTATTTTATCACTGGAGATAAACCTAATCACTTGTTCCGACGATAACGATAGGAATTCGTTGCCACCAACAACTTCTCTAAGAATCAAAATATAACAATAGTAAACACAATTTCCTCATAGATAATAAATTATATTTCCTACGAAAAGTGTTGTTGAATATATAATTCGGAACTTGTCAACAGTTTCGTACAGCTATGTGAATCAGCTATGTCGTATATACTGATACAATTTGTAGGGGAGAGCTGTGACTCTAATAAATCACAACATTTCTCTTTTACTTCTTGTAACTCCAAGATACTTGCAGCTGGTAACAAAATCTTGAAAAATAAACAATATACAGTTTAAATAACTCAGTATTCTATGATTGAATTAAACTTTATATATTATTACCTGGACGTTTTCTCCAGTGACCACGATATTCCTCGTATAAATAAAATTTACTAACAGCTCTAAAGCGGTTGAATCTATCCCTCTCATTACAATAAGATCATAATTCATTTCTGAACAATTGTTGAACTTCGCATTGAAAAATTGGCTAGATGATGCTAAAACAGCTTTATGTGCCTTTATTATTTTCTTATCGTCTGTTTCTAGTTTAATATCACAAAAATACCCATCTCTAAACGAAAAAAAACATGTTACTTATATTTATCTGGCAGTTTAGCTTGAAACTTACTTTTGTAAGGATTGTAGCACATGCATTGTTAATTTTATATGAAGTTCGGGTTCTGGAGTTCTTAAAACTAAAACCAAGGTATTTCAAAATAAATTTTAAATATCTATAAAAATCGTTAATAATCTACTATGAAATAAAAAGTAATATTAAAAACAACATTTTAGTTCGAAATTTAAAAAGAAACCAGCAAGTCAACCGTCGGAAATTTCGTTTTATTTTATCGTTTCGTAGTCGCGTGTATTAACTATTATAATTTGAATATTATGATACTCACGTATTACTGGCTGGTAGGTCTCTCGTAGGCTCTTAAAATCATAAGATCTTTAGCACCTAATTACATACAAATAGATAAAACAAATAATTTTCAGTCTTATACAAACGATTTTTTATACTCGCATTTTGCATATTTTTCACATATTTTTTGAGCCACTTGTAACCTATTGTACAGCAGAGCAACATCCACTTACCCGATTTTTAAAATTTTTTATCAGAAGAATCTAATATCAATAAAGGTATTATCGAACATATAAATTTGTACATCGTTGCTAACGTAATATTATATTTTGTGGTGTCTTGAACAATATGATTTATTGGGTATGAATGAAATATTGTTGAGTGCACGTAGAACGGTAGTTAACTTGAAAACAGTAACATTATTAAAATTTATCTGATTATTCCAGACTCTAGTATAACTGTATTGTGACAAAACAAAAAACTATGGTTTTATTCAACATAGTTAATTATATAAGTCATTTTAATAATAAATTACCTAGTTTTTGTTGAAACACTTTTGTACCCATACTAGTACTATAAGTTTCAGTGATTGAAAATATAAGCGGTACACTACATACATCGTACATACACATTGCAATTATACTTAACGTCCACAATAGTTTTGCATAATATAATTATTTATACAATAGTAAGCAAGCCTGGGTTAATTTAATTTTAACTTTTAACTTAACTTTTTAAAATTTAATTATTATTAACTTAATTTTTAACTTAACTCATTTTAATTGATATAAACTTAATAAATAACGAGTTACTTTTAATCGAACTCAAGTTAAGTTAGTTCATAAATAATTAAATAATAAATATAATAAAAATAAAAATTATTTTTGATATTACAATTAACCATTTACTAGAATAGGGAATTACAAATATAGTTAAATTAATTTCTTGTTCCATTAACCAGAATTCTTCAAGAAAAATAACTCAATTATAAAATACATATAGATATAGCAATAGCCAATTTTATTATAACATATACCTAGGTTTATCGTATATATAAAGATATAGCTATACCATATACCATACTGCGGCATACGGGCATATTCTAATAATAATAATTAATAAATACTAATAACTAATCAATAATATGATATTATTTAATTATATTGATATAGATACAAATCAAAAATATACAATTCTCAAGAACATATTGTAAAATATTTTCAGCTTAATAGGTTATTTTTAAATTAAAACTAATTGGGTTATGCTCCTGTATATTTATATTTCAAATATTTATATTTATAAACAGTCAATATTGTCAGTAGACAAAATAGTCATAGTCCACATGGGTTCACTTTTCGTTCTCAGCTCTCTCAGCACGCAAGGTTTACAATACCATGTTTCAGTTTTTGTGTAACTATGATGTGATTATCAGTATTCAGTGAAATACGTTAATTTTTTTGATTAATAATATTTATGATTTTTATTATTTTAAACCATATAACTATGTATTTATATAGATATAATATATTTAAAAAAAAATAAATAACTGAACTTAACTTAAGTTAATATGTTAATTGAAAATGTTCATACATCGTTTCACTTAACTGAGTTAAAAAAAATTGGGTTAAATGCTAACTTTAAAAATTTTAAAATATTTTCCATTATCTTAACTCAGTTAAAAATTATCATTAACTTGCCCAGGCTTGATAGTAAGTGATAACTAATAAGTTATAACAGTAATCCGCCGATTAGCGCACCATGAAATAACAATTATAAAGGTGACAATTGGCGCTCGCCGCTCACACAATATAATAAATAGTATAATACATTTGAACAAACTCGAGTACAATATTAAGATAGTAAAAAGGAGCGATTATGGCCAGAAAAATACACTACCTGAAAGATTGTGTGGACGATACGGTTCGGTGACATTCAGCGGTTTACTAACTAATTATTAATGAGCAAATAATAAAATGTAACTAAACACACACGATTAATATCGGTATAAAAATAATTCAGCAAAAACTGATAACGTATGAGAGTGAGTGCTATTGGCCGAAAGTGACCGTGAACTTCGGACCATATAATATTTTTTGCGTAGAGTAATAGTACAGAGTAATAGTAATAGATTCACAAATTGGCTATTTTTAACTTGTCCAACCAAAATTAAATTTGTTATTTTCAGTACTTATTAAAAAATAAAAATAATTTTTTTTATATTATACGCAAGTGAATATAAATTATATATAAAAAAAAAAAAATTAAAAAATTTGATTATAACAAAAGTTATTTCATCTGTCAGGTCATCCTGTTACACTCTGTATACCACGTGTACGCGAAAACTGGGTACACTCTATAATCCACTTACATTCATTAATCATTAGCCAGTAGGTTTCCTATACATATTTTAGAATTTTATTACCTATTGACTATCCAATAGTTAATAGTTTCATGTCCCGAAAAAAGAATTCAAAAATATGTATAGATCTCTTACACGGTTTAGTTGTTATATTACAAAATATTATGTAAATATTATTGTAATGTATTAATAATTAAAAATACTCTGTGTATACTATTATAGTAGCAACCGTGTTTTAATAATTAACCACAATATTGTATTATTTACAGTGTCGCATCTTGGAAATTTGACGCCCGAGGCTAATCAAAAAGTATATTTTGATTGAAACATGTATACCGCGTGTTCGCGAAAACTGGGTATAATCTATCCACTTAGATACCTTCATTTTTTTCTAGGTACCCTATACATATTATTTTAGAATTTTATTACCTATCGATGTTCCAATAGTCTAGTTTCATGTCTCCCAACATAATTCAAAAATATGTATATAGCACTCACATGGTTAGGTAGTTATTACAAAATATGTCAATACTACAAATACCACATCATACAAATATGATAAATACATAAAATCAATTATGTTCGTACACTGGTGTAAAAAATCAAAACTCGATTTAAATATATTACTAGGTATATCTTGAAATAATATTATTACATCCATTCATAGCAATCAAGTCATGAACGATGTCCATAATATGTGGAAACATAAAAGATAAGGCTAAGAAGATAAAATAAATAATTATACATGATAGAGAAAACCCGTCAAAAACCAATCAATAAAAAGTTACAATCATTGTACTTTGTAACCGCCATTAAAGGAAAACACCCAAATAATGAGATAATCAACAATTCTGATTCGATAACAAGGTTTTAATAAAAAGTTATCACACTTTCATACCATTTCATTTCAGGTATCGACAGAGATGATACTAATAATTACCACATGACGTACACATGTCTACAATAACAACGTAAGACGTCTCTCCAGCACCGCACGCCAATTTTTTGTCATCCGGGTGTTAATTTTTTTAGCAAATTTTTGCAGTAGTAGTGCAAATTCAAGATAATTACATGCTAATTATCTGTAAAAAAAAAATAATAACATTTTTGAATGGATGGTGCACGTGAGACGGTCACTGTAATAGTATCAAAAATAACAAAAATGTGTAGACATTAATATCATTTGTAATAGGTATCTTAGGTTAAAAACAATGTATTCACAACATAAAAACCGGCCTTGGTGGCGCTACCTACTTAATATAGGTAAATTAAGATTTCACCAACACGTTGAGCACAACAATATCAACATTTCATAAATAAAAATTACAAAAAATTTAAAAATGTAAATTCTTAGTATGACTAAGTATTACAGTATTTAAACGGAAAAACAAGATTATTCCAAAAATCGAGTATTTTTAAGTTTTTCGGCTATGACTTACCAATTAAGTTTACTC
Source organism: Macrosiphum rosae (assembly GCA_016617965.1). Classification (NCBI taxonomy): domain Eukaryota; kingdom Metazoa; phylum Arthropoda; class Insecta; order Hemiptera; family Aphididae; genus Macrosiphum; species Macrosiphum rosae. Next base: position 17,061 of record WHPZ01588784.1, read on the forward strand.
CATTTTTTTTTAAGTACCATATACTGAACTTGAATTCCCATATGAACTCATTATACGAGTTAATTATTAATTATTAATATAGAAATAAAATGTTAACCATAACTTACAAATAAAGTTTGAGCAAAGAAAATTTGTTTTTTATTTTAGATATTAATTTTCCTTTTATAATGTAACATACCTATCAAATTTTATAATATAATACAATATACAATTTAATATAAAATTAGGTATGTAAATAATGTATTAAATTCCTACAATAATGTATAAATATCAATATTACCAAAGGAATAAGGATAGAGTATAGTTCAAAGTGTGTGCTTTTGCAAACTTAATTTAATAGTACTTAAAAAAAAATCACTCAAACTTAATTTATAAGTTATACTAAAAAAACTTAAAAATTCTCAATTTTTGGAAAAATCGGGTTTTTGAGTTTAAAATACTAAGGATTTACATTTTTTTGGAATTTTTTTTATGAAATGTTCATATTTTTATGCCCAACTTGTTGGCGAAATCGGAATTTACCTATATTACTTAATTTTTTGTAATTGTAAAAAGCCACAATTAATTTTTAAGTGATTTATTTACAATAACATAAAAAGTAAATAAGATAGGTTAATTTTGATTTCACCAACACATTGAGCACAAAAATATGAACATTTCAACAACAAAAAAAGGTGCTCTGCTGTACAGTAGGTTACAAGTGGGTCGATGCATAATGGATGGTATTCAATTTGAATCCAATGATATAATATCATTTTATAAGAAAAACGATTCTGAGCGGAGACGGTATGTCAGTCTAGGTATAAGACATATTAAATACATATCTATGGTTAGAAAAAAAATTGACCTATATAATGGGTAGGTAGGTACCTATAATAAATTCCAAATTAATCATATTTCAATATCCATTAGGTACTTATAACTCGTTAAACATCATTACATCAATAACAAACCGTGATACTATCATAGATATATAGTAGTATACTTTAGAAGTTTCTAGTACCCGCGAATAATATTATAGAATCACAACAAAATAACTAAAATAGTTATTCTAGGTTTTTTAATATGTAATTTCGTTTTTTTACTACAAAATAATTATTCAATTTTAAATTTTATAAATTTTGTCAAAATTCGATCTCTAAATTTTAAGTTTTACACTTGTTGGCACAACAGATAAAACTTTATACATTTTTGATATTCATACAAAAGAAAAAAAATTTTAAATTTTAAATATGAAATTGTCCGTTTTTCAAAACATTTTGAAAATTTTATCAAGTATAAGAATTGATACAATAAACATTCAGTGAAATTTTCATGTATCTACAAACATTCGTTTTTGAAACACAACAAAATAAGAAAATTGCTACATTAGGTTTTTGGTGTAACTTTAAAATAAATTACCATAGATACATGAAATTTTCACTAGTTGTTTATATTTGCATTTTCTATACACGATAACATGTTCAAAATATTTTAATTTATTTTGAACTGTTTAGGGACATTTTCATTTTTTAAAAAATTTTCAAAAAACTTGAAAATTTAATAGAAGGCTCCTAGTATATTGTTTCAAAGGCAGACGAAAAATATTAAAAATCCTTAGACACAGTTTTTTTTATAAGCATTTAAAGTTCAAAAATTTAAAAAATATGGAAACATCACGAAAATTAGCAAATTATTTTGTGTTAAGAATTCGTAAAAAATTTTCTTTTTAAATCTAAGATTTTAAAATGTTTACTTGTACTTGTTTACTGATATTTTCAATTTCCAATTACCTACATATTTTAGTTTTATTTTTCTATAAATGCCAATTGAAATTTATTCGGTCTGCATGAAAATGTATAAAAAGGATTCTCACACATTACTACATTATCAGTTGAAAAATATTAAAAAAATACATACGACAGATTTTTTTTAAGCAATTAAAACTCAAATTTAGACAAAATATACAAATCAGGGCTCAGAACCTTAATGATTTTTTTCGGTTTCGGTTCCAATTCAGTTCTTCAAAAAAATAAAAATTTGCTACCGGTTTCGGTTCGGGTTCTTAAAATTACAGAATCAATGTTTAGGTTCTCTTACTGGTAAATTCCGGTATTTAGAGGTATATTTTGTTTTTCAAAAAGTAAAAAAAATCCAAGTATAAACATCATACATAGGTATATTATCTAAAACTATAAAATCAAATCATAGTAGTCTTATTAGGTTATTTAGTAAGTTTACTATAATTTCGTTTTACAACATATAAAACAAATGTTTAGAAAATACTGTTGGATCATGTTGTAAGAAGTGGACGTCAGTGCATCGTATAATGTGATACAATCAAACACTCAATGGTCTCTATAAAAAGTGGTTTTATTTAAATAATAGCCTAGAATTTTGTATGATGTGCATGTGGCCAAGTGACCAACTTTGTAGTTGTTTGTATCACCAATTAGCTTACTCAACACTTGGGAATGAAACTCTGCCACGATATATTATCTTAAATTATAGGTTTTTGTAAATTAATTTTGATATATAGGTAATATGTACAAGGTACATAATTATCTATTGAAAAAGATATTGAAATTAATTATCATTGTTAAATAGTTTCCAATTGATACAGCCCTTAGATCCTTGACTAGTTTACTCTGTATAGGTGTGGGCTGTGAGTCTGTGTCCTTGCGAGTTGTAAAATTCGGCTTGAACTACTGACATTTATACCAGAACCTATTGTACAATGGGTATATAAAGATTTTTTTCTATAAAAATTATATTTTGTGTAAATAGGTAGGTACTTATTTTAATACTTAACTGATGATTTTTAGTATAAATTAAAATGACAAAATTACATTTTTCCTAAAAGTTATTTTGATTAATTGACTTGTTCTTATTTCAACTTTAAGTTTCAAAATCTGAATTCATTTTTGATAATTTTCTGTCTAATTTAATATGAGACCATAATAAATAATATACCTAATAAGAAACTGAAATATGATTTATTTTACTTTTAAATTTTAACCTAGAATAGACATTAAAAAATAGTATTTTTGGTGGTTTAAAAGACAAAATGTATAGTTTATTTTTCATGTAAAATTCAATGTAATAAAAAATTTAAAAAACCTTATGAACAATTATATTATGTATTTAAAAAAACAGATTGACTGATTTAGTTAGTCCCTGATCATTTATAACCAAATTTTATGAACCAACTATTATTATTTAATGTGTATAATTAGTGTAATACCTACCTAAATATATTAAATAATTAAATAAAACTAGAACCGAAAAAAAACCAAAAAATTATATTCCTACAAATATCGGTTCCGGTTCCGGTTTAGGTTCCTAAGAAAATAAAAAAAGGAATTCGGTAAGGTTACGGTTCCAATATTTTCAATAGGTTCCGGTTAAAAAACTGGTATTTTAGATTCTGAGTGGAACGATGAATGTATTGATTTTACGATGATATTGTGTGTTTTTTAATTTTTAATTTTTGTGACTGTCATCGTGGTTTGGGGCAGTAAAGTTGCTTCGATTTTCTTTAACAGTATCTTGTTCGATGGGAAAGTGAATTTAGGTGATGCATTCGGGTGGTCAAATTTAAAAATTCCCAATAGTTTTCAAAAGCGCCGGGAATAACAAAATATAAATTAAGGAAGAACGGGAATTTTTTTGTGGAAAATCGATTTTGGTTTTTGGTGTAACTCTAAAAAAAATTCACGTATATACATACAATTTTCACTGGTTGTTTATAATTGCATTTTGTTAAATTTAGTACTGCGAGGTCCAGTGATTGAAAAGATAAGCGATACATGCAGTTTGTTTGCTAAAGAATATGTTTACGTGTACTCTAGGTACTTACGTAGTACACAATTTATAAACACCTACATACGTCATATATACACATTTCAGTTCCTAGCTTACACAGAGATATAGAATATACAGAGTGGTGCACAAGTCATTATTTTAATTTAATAAATAATTTATTTAAATTCTGATTTTTGGAATGCTCAAGTATATTATTTTATAATGACCATATTATCAAATTTTACTAACAACCTACGGAACCATGTGTATACAACCTGTACTCTCTACATATTATTTTTTAATTCTGTTGCGGGACACGAAACTATAGAGTACCGAATCATCAATCTCCCTCTAGTAATATTCTAAAATATGTATGGGATATAGGTAACCATACTGACTAATGTGGGTAAGTGAGTTATAGAGTGCACTCGGTTTTCGCGTACGCGCGGTATATATGAAAACAATGTTTGGATAAAAATATTTATAATATAAAAATATACTTTTTGATTTGTATTCAAACATTTTGTGTTGACACCCGGCACACCCCGTACAGACGTACTCCTCGATCGTCAAAATTCCTAGATTAGCCAGAACTGTAAAATACTATAGAAAATTGTGGTTAATTATTACAAAACAATATATTGCTATATAGGTACTATTACTCTACGCCGTAAAAAAATATGCGGTAAGATGTTCACGGACACTGACGGCCAATCACACTCACCCGCACAATCTCATACGCTATCTGTCTTTGGTGAATTATTTTTATATTGATATTAATTTTGTGTGTTAAACGGCACAATACAGTGCAAGAATCAAATTTAGTTAGTATAGCACTGAATGCCGAACCGTCTCGTCTGTACAAATCGCACTAGTTTTCAGGTATGTACATTTGGCAGATGATAGCTCTCTTATTACTTCTAGGTCTTAGTATTATACTGATGTGCGCGAATTGCCGCCTTGAGTTATATATTATGTTATTTATTATATTGTGTGAGCAGTGAGCACCAATCGTCACCTCAATAAGTAGTTATAATTATCTTCAATAATTCCATTTAGGTAATAAATAAATATAATTAATTGATTTCTATTAGATTTGGACTAATAACTATTGAATACATTTTACTCGATCGATGATTTCCTTAGATTCTAACTTCAATAGTTAATACAACACGTTTTAATGCGATTTAATATTTGAATGATTTTTTTTATTTCACACGGAGTTGACGTAGTGTTTTTGTTAGGATTATAATTTACACAAATGTACATCTAAGGTTTGAGTTTTACGTTAAATTCAGTATCGTTCCTTTAGGTAGGACAAATATTCCAATTGTTATATAAAAAAAAAAAATTAACTTTGTGAATAAAGTTCTGCCTACAGGAAATTATTTTATAGTGTACTCTTTAGCTACAAAATTAGTGGGTAATTAATCAAATGCTGTTCATTTTTTTACATTATCATCAACGAAATATAATATGTGTCTTTTGCACACAATAATGACAATTTCGATTTTTTAAAGGGACATGGTACACATATTTAAATGCCTTAAATTAATATTTCGTAGTGTAACTATACTCCATAGTTTATAGACCATAAACTATTACAATAACAGTATAATGTTCATAATAATTGTACAACTGTCTCATTTTAAGCCATACGCCTATACGTAGGTGTTTATAGTAAAATATAGGTATAATAATAATAATAAAATTTAAAAAAAAATACTAAAAAATTATTTTTATCCACACTCCACCGAGAAGTCACTTGTATAATTATTTTCACTTTTCCAACGCCCAACATACATGCTATTGCTCCACTGAAATTTAATATTATTCAAAAATGTCAGTAGAGTGGCAAAAACATTAGTACGTTATCCATAGTCCCTTTGAAATCCTATTATTCTTTAATTATTTATTTTTTGCTAACTTGTTTTGTAATTTTATAGGCATACTAATTATAAGAATGTATTTTCTGCAGAAATTTAAATTTAAATGGAAATGTTCGATTTTAATTTAAATTTTGTTTATTGATATTAGACTTTTCTGATTAAAATTTAAAATAATAAATTTATTTTATAATTTTAAAATTTTTATATTTTTATATGATCAAGAAAAAACTTGTTTATCTTTTTATTCGGATATGGGTTTTCAACGTAATTTTTATTATTTTTAATTATCATGTTTACATTTATACGATTTTAATTATGGTTTCTACCAACGAGCCAGCAACAGTGTTGAGAAAGAACTAGTTCCAAAACAAACGGATTTTTAATTTGTAATTGTAATATAATTTTCTTTATTTCTAAGTGATAATTAGTATATGAAGGTATTTTTAGTTGATGCACCTTTATCCATTGATCGTTGTTCTTGCCTAACATTATAAATAAAAAAGTATTATTATAAAACAGAAATTTTGTAAAGAGCTATTGGTTAAAAATGAACGATTATTGGAACGAGTTTTTTTTTAGAGACATTACATTTGGAGCGAGTTCCTTTTATTAATAAGGAACAAGGATCTAGGACTAGTTCATATATTAATAAATAAACGAGATGTTTTTAAGAAGGAACTTTCCCAACACTGGCCAGAAATACGTTCAATATTGTAATATTTGCGTGTCTCTTTATAATAGTCGATACGCCTGACTATGAAACGATAAAATTAAATTAAATTAAGTACAAACCTCCAAATGAACAATATTATCGAATTGCAAGTTTTGTTAAATTTCGAACTAAAATTTGTTTTTTTTTAAGATAATGACATAATTATTAATTTTGTATGTTATTATAAATAATTTTGTTTTTTATATAACTAATTTAGATTTCATAGACGATTATCAACGATTTGTATCGATATTTATAACTGATTTTGAAATGCACTGTTTTTAGTTTTTGGAACTCTAAAACCTGGACTTCATATACCAATTACAATGCAAAATAAAAGACAAAAAACCGAAGACGGAAGATGTGAAAAAAATATAAAAAAGTATAAAAAATCGTCTTGTGAAGATACCTATAAAATGTTACAATCATTACGCCAGTAAGTTGTATAAATGTATATGCCAGATAAATATAACAATAGTAAAAATTTCTTTTGTTTTTAGAGACGGGTTTTTCTGTGATATTAAACTAAAGGCAGACAATGACAAAATAATAATCGCTCATAAAGTGGTCTTAGCATCGGCTAGTCAATATTTCCATGCAATGTTCACCAAATTTTCAGAAAGTAATCGTGATCTTGTCGTAATGAAAGAAATAGATTCAACCGCTTTAGAGCTGTTAGTAAATTTTATTTATTCGGGAGCTATCGTGATCACTGAAGAAAACGTTCATGTAATAGTATATAAAATTTGATTTGATAATAATATACAACAAAATTATTTAAATTGTTTATCGTATATTTCTCTAGGATTTGTTACCAGCTTCAAATCTCTTGCAGATACAAGAAGTAAAAGACGCGTGTTGTGATTTATTAGAGTCACAACTCACCCCTACAAATTGTATCGGTATATACGATATAGCTGATTTACATAGCTGTACGAAACTGTTAACAAGTTCAGAATTATATATTCAACGACATTTCTCGTACTAAATATTATTTATTATTATGATTCTAGAAGGACATGTTATTTATTATTGTTATATTTTGATTCTTAGAGAAGTTATTGTTGAAGATTTCCTATCTTTATCATCGGAAAAAGTAATAAAGTTGATCTCCAGTGATAAACTTACTGTTCCATCGGAAGAAAAAGTAGGCAAACTCAATTTGATTATTGTTATATTTTAGTATTGGCAGAGGAAAAATTCTGTAACCTTGTAATATGTAAATTGAAATCTAATTAGTTTATAAGTATATTTATTTTTTAAGGTATTTGAAAGTGTTATTCATTGGGTAAAACATGAATTGGGTTCGAGAAAATGTGTTTTACCCCAATTAATGGAACACGTACGTTTACCATTAATATCGAAGAATTACATGTTAAATAAAGTAGTTGAGGAACCTCTTATTAAAAACTGTTTTAAATGTAATTTTTTTCTTGAAATATACTTCTACTCTGTATTAACTTATATTTTATAATATATATATTTATGATTTACTAAGGTAAAGATTACATACGTGAGGCATTACATTTTCATATATTCAATTCAGAGATTATTCCACAAAACATCCGGAATAAACCTAGACATGGAGATAAAGTACAATTCTGTTATAATTTATTTCACTTTACAATATATTTAACAATTTTATTGTTGCAGGTTGTTTTAGTTGTTGGTGGATTTATTACTAAATTAAGTAAGGGTACGGGCTTTTACGACCCAAAAATGAACCGATGGCATAATGGACCAAAAATGATAACATTCCGGAGATTTCCTGATC
>WHPZ01588786.1:0-13243 GCA_016617965.1 Macrosiphum rosae
TTTCGAAAAAATCGATTTTGGTTTTTGGTGCAACTCTTAAACAAATGACCGTAGGTACATGAAATTTTGACTGAATGTTTATATTGGCATTTTCTATACACGATAAAATGTTTTGATTTATTTTGAACTGTTTAGTCACATTTTCATTTTCCATTTTTTTTTAGTTTTTTTTTCTAAATATATCAATTAAATTGTATTTGTTGGTTAAAAAAGCCTGACAATTTAATACAAGGCTCCTACTATATTGTTACAATGGCATTTGAAAAATATTAAAAATCCTTAGTCACAGTTTTTTTTATAAGCATTTAAAGTTCAAAAATTGACAAAATATGGAATAATCACGAAAATTAGCAAATTATTTTGAGTTAAGAATTCGTAAAAAATTTTCTATTTAAATCTAAGGTTTTAAAATGTAATACAAGATTCCTTATAAGATTATCTACCAGCTACCTTTATCAAAACAAAAAAAAATAAAAAACCTAGAATAACTATTTTAGTTATTTTGTTGTGATTGTATAATATTATTCGTGGGTACTTGATACTTTTAAAGTACACTATATATATCTATGGAGTATGGACTATGATAGTATCAGGGTTTGTTGTTGACGTATAACGCATTATAAGTACCTAATGGATATTGTGATATGATTAATTTGGAATTTATTATAGGTATCTATTTTAGGTAAATTTTTTTTAATATGATAGATAAGTATATAATATGTCTTATACCTAGACTGACATACAGTCTCCGCTCAGAATCGTTTTTCTTATACAATGATATTATATCATTGAATTCAAATTTTACACCATCCATTATACAGTGACCCACTTGTAACCTACTGTACAGCAGAGCGACATCCACTTGCCAACCTTTTTATTTATGATTCTTTTTAGATTGTCCGTGTATTGGTGAAAAGCCAGTGTTTTTACCCGACGATGACGGAGTCAATAGATCTCGATCAATTATACCGATCGCTACCAACGGCGATATATTTCCATGGAACAACGTGCGTTTGCCAACATTTGCTAGACCTTATAGTTACCACATTAGAATACATCCAAATCTAACCAGTTTAGATGTAAAAGGTATGAACGATAGGGTTTAACTAAATGGCTATATTTAGTAATAGGTATATAACGTGGATGATTATGTTTTATAGGCCAAGTATTGATTAACTTCAGACTCGTTCGAGATTCGGACTACATAGTCTTTCATAGTAAAAATCTTACCATAGTTGAAAAAGTCAGTTTTTACTTTTTTTGTATAAAAATAATAATAACAATGCATGATTATCAGATTGATTTTTAACTTTTTTTTTTCAAATCGAACAGCGTGTAGTGAATGCTGACAATCACGAAAAGATTTACGAAGTGTCCAGAATGTTGGAATACTCTGCTGGCCAACAAATACTATTGGAGTTTGAAGAAACGTTGTCAGCCGACCACAATTACACGCTGATTATAAAATACACGACCCGGTTGAGCAGAGAGTTGGAAGGTTTTTACATAAGTAGTTACACAACGAGCAAAGGTGAAAGAAGGTGAGTTACCTACTTACTGATAGACGGACTTAAGTGCAAATAATATATCAATAAAAAAACATAAGATAAACAAGTCGCATTTCATTGAATTTGGTATTAGAAAATAATTTTTTGGGGGGGGATTAAATCTCACCTCACACCCCCTCATCAATTGGCACGTCAATATTTCTATAGTATATAAGCGGGTTGGTAGCGAACGTTGTTTATACAGTAAACAATAATTTTAGATATTTGGCAACGACTCATTTCGAACCGACCTACGCTCGTTCAGCGTTTCCGTGCTTTGACGAGCCCCAGTTCAAAGCTAAATTTCGCATGTCGATCCTGAGGAACAGATTCCACATAGCACTGTTCAACATGCCGATCAAAGAGTCCATGGACGACGGGCTGTACATGGGAGTTGGACTGGTAGGGTTATATATATTATTTTTTTTATATAATCATTATGCGTATGGCGAACAATAAGTAGTATTTATTATTATGATTTATAGATGCGCGACGACTTTGAAGAATCTGTAGAAATGAGTACCTACCTTGTGGCATTTGTCGTTTGCGATTATCAATACGTACATGCCCAAACCTTACAAGGAGTCGCTGTGCGAGTATACGCTCCGCCTGAATTGTTATCCCAGACTTCGTTCGCTCTGAGTACTGCCACTAAAGTCATGGACCATTATTCGGATTTCTTCGGAGTTCCGTATCCACTACCGAAACAAGGTATACCTAATATTATAATAATGATTGTAATAATACTCTCGGCCTATAATACAATTATTAATGCTATACCTAATACATAACTTACTTTATTAATAGACCTGATTGCCATACCGGATTTCGGCGCAGGAGCAATGGAAAATTGGGGCTTGATCACGTACAGGGAGACATCTATACTTTACGACGAAAAAGAAACTTCAGCAGTCGCCCATCAGTGGGTGGCCGTGGTGGTGGCTCACGAATTGGCGCACCAATGGTTTGGCAACTTGGTGACGATGTGTTGGTGGAACGACTTATGGCTAAACGAAGGTTTTGCCAGTTTCTTAGAATACCGCGGAGTTGACCACGTGATGCCTGGGTGGTCGATGATGGCTCAGTTCGTGTTAGACAAGACCCAGCAAGGATTGAAACTCGACGCGTTGTCCACCTCGCATCCGATCAGTGTTAGTGTACACGATCCGGTAGAAATTGAGGCCATATTCGATTCCATATCATACAGCAAAGTAATTCTCTTTTATATCGTAGTATATATTGTAAATTATATAGTATATGTATTTTTTAAATAGTATTATAATTTAAAAAAATTGTATACAGGGAGCAGCGATCTTATACATGTTAGAAAAATTTCTCGGACTGGAAACTTTAAGGAGCGGACTGAATGATTATTTGAATACACACAAGTACGGAAATGCAGATACTACAGACCTTTGGAGCGTGCTGAGCCTACATGCTAAAAATACTGTACAAGTCAGAGTAAGCGAATCATAATATAATCACATTAATTTTCATTTAATCTGTGATTTACGCTGCAACTAGACAGTCACCCGATTTCGTTTCATTTTTAATGATTTTGTTTTCAGTACATAATGGATACTTGGACCTGTCAGATGGGTTTCCCGGTGATCAAGATAAGCAGAGAAAACAGTTCGTCTTCGAACAACGCGGTCTCGTTCACGGCAATGCAAAGTCGATTCCTTTTAACCTCAGAAATCGCCAGTAAGGTAAAGAATCGAGCCGCACCGTCGCAGTACGATTACAAGTGGTACGTACCGCTGAGTTTTTACACTGACATAACAAGTTATCGTGAACAAGAAGTTGTCTGGATGAACATGACTGATGGTTAGTAGTAAACTATATAAATATATTTTTAATTTAATTATATATTTATATAAACTACTACATGTCTACATAGTTGGTGTGCGGTGAATATTCTTTACTCTATGACTGTACCTACTACCCTCAGTGGCGTATGTAGGTGGGTAGAGGGATTTAACCCCTCCCGAAAAAAATGTCTAGATATACCACTGACTACAATATATAATAAATATTTTATTATAATCTCGGTTCTACTATCGGTTGAACATAGGAATTAATATTAATTGTAACATAGCTAATATGGGCACAATTACAAATAAGTACAAAATGTTTGAATGTGTAGTAAATTTAAATAAGACATTTTATTTTAAAGATTTTTCTATATTAAGGCATTATTTAAAGGTAGGTATATTCTGGATTATTCGATGGATAAATGTTCAAGTTAAAAAGATTTAATTTTTATCTCCTAATCAATAACGTTTTTAATGCGTATAATTATAATTTTGGAAGTATTTATCATTGGTTATTAGTGATAGAAATCCTTAACCTTTAATTAATAACTTTATTGCATTTTTAATTACAGTGAGATTCGAGGTTGATCCGAAGGTACGATGGTTGAAAGCCAACGTCAATCAGTCCGGATTTTACCGTGTTAATTACGACGATGGGTTATGGAACGAAATAATTGGACAACTTCAATTAAACCATGAGGTGTTCAGTGCAGCAGACAGGGCTTCTTTGATAGATGATATATTCACTTTATGTAGAGCAGGAATACTCAACGTGACTGTCCCTATGGAACTGTCCAAATATTTGTATAAAGAAAGAGATTTTGTTCCATGGGCGACAGCTCTTGAACATTTCGAAAACTGGAGCAAGTTCTTATCAGAATCGTCACCATACAAACTGTTTTTGGACTATACGAAGAGTCTTCTTGGACCTGTGGCTCGATCCGTTGGATGGGACGACCAAGGAACTCATTTGGAAAAGTATGTATCTATTATTATTTACTATGGGTGCACCCGCACCGTGTACATATAGTTAGGTAGGTTGTAAGCAGTGGTGTATCCAGAATTTTTTTCAGGGGGGTTAAAATTAATTTTTGACAAATATTATCTAACATTTTGTTATTATTTAACAATTTTTGGAGCGTTGGGCAGAGGTGTTGTAACCCGCTGGATGCATCACTGGCTGTAGGTATAAGGGATTATTTTGTTAACTCATAAATGTTCAAAAATGATGTGTAATGTATTAATGTGTATAGATACCTACTAAATAAACTGTGAAATAATATACTTTTAAATTGTTGTATACAGCTCATTATAAATCATAACTCAACTCATAACGAAAAATTAATATTTAGACAATATAAGATTTAAAACTAAAAAATGTAGGTAATACAAGATTTTTAATCATAATTTACAGGTAATATGACAGTAACCAGTAGCCATATTAGTTCAAAATCTTTTGAAGTTTTTTTTTAATGATTTAATGTTTGAAAAATTGTGGATTTTTTAAGTTGCTTACCTACTTATATAATGACAATGTTATATAATGAAATTTCTTTTACATAATTACATTTTGTAGCTTCATACTAACACAATAGATTCAAATATATTCTTTCCTCTATTCAACAAATGTTCAAAATCTTTAATATTTAAATAGGTTTTAAATAACAATTTTCAAAAGCTTTGTATATTACATAATACAGGGTGCGGCAGTCAAACCCGACTATTTAAAATTAACTGGTGGGCGTGGCTAAAGTGGTAGAGATTTTGGGAATGTTCTTATCGCTTTTAAATACCTGGAATTTAGTAATCATGGAGCATTGGTCGAATGAACTGCGTGCGTTAGCGGTAAAAGTGTATTACAAAAGTAATGATACATGTAGTAGACAGTAGTAATGTGTGGCTAACCAAGGAAGGCATTTGCCTGACACAATCTTTAAAAAATGAAGTTTTAAATATATAACATAAAATTCCACTTGTGTAATTTTCATTTGTTTGGTGAAAAGTTAATAAAAAATTTTTTTTCTATTTTTATTAAATAAAATCCGCATCCTGTATATAAATGTAAGAGCAAGAAGATCAATTAAACCATGCTTCACTCAGAATTGTTTTAGAAATGTTGAAAATGGAAAATTGAACATTGCATTCAACATTTCTAAGTGTTCAAAAAAAAAGGAATAAATATAATGAAATATTACTAGTTATTAATGTGGGGATGACTTTAAACTTAATTAGTATTATAATTTTATATCATGGTTAAATTGACTGCCGAACAAACTTATTTTCTGAGTGTGGTAATGCTATTTATTGATAGTCTGTATTCTTTGTCACTAGACAATTATTTTCTATTATAATTATTAGTATACCTAGCTAACGTTATACCTAACCTATTATAATTCAATGTTTTACATGTGAATTTTCAGATTAATGCGATCACAGATTTTGTCTGCAGCTATAATATATGGAATAGAAGATGTGGTAAAAGAAGCGAAAAATAGATTTGAGGAATGGATGTATGAAAACAAACGTATACCACCAAACTTGAGAGAAGTAATTTACTTGGCAGGTAATATCATTGATTTATATTCCATTAGTGTTTAGTATTAAAAATGTTTGTTAATAGGTATCATATATGGAGACGTCAAAGAATGGAATTTTTGTTGGGATAAATACAATCAAAGTCGTGTGCCAAGCGAACGTCAATTACTCCTTACAGTACTTGGTGCTTCTAATGATCCTTGGTTACTTCAAAAGTAATATGTCTAATATTTTATTAAGACCAAAATTTCTAATCTGCATTTAATTTAATTTTTAGACTTCTGTCAACCACACTAGATAGCACAAAAGTTAAAGCACAGGACGTAAAAATGGTTTTTGGCGTAGTGGCTTCACAGGGATCACAAGGTCAGCTGCTGGCATGGCGTCATCTGAAAGCTAACTGGGATAATCTTCAAACACTTTTTGGAAATGGAACTTTCACATTGGGAGGTCTAATTACTGCGGTTACATCTCACTTTGCAACTGAATACGATTTCAAAGAAGTATCTGATTTCTTCCGCTATATAGATGTTGGTTCAGGAACCAGAGCTTTGGAACAAAGTTTGGAAATGATACAACTCAATGTGCATTGGGTTAATAATAATGAGGCCCAAATATATGATTGGCTGGTGAAAAACTCAAAAACAAAGAACATTAAAAACTGAAAAATGATTACAGTGTAATATAGTGTGTATTTTTGAAGTATTAAGCCAAGAAAATATGTAAGACTGATATGAGAAAAATGAGAGTTTAGAAAATAAATTTGAAATAAATTATTTCAAATCAATTCTTAATTTAAAGGAATAAAATATTTTGAGTATGAAAATATAATATTAATATGATACTTAATTTAATAAATTAATTTAAATTTGCTTCCCAAACCAATAGTTGTAAAACTAATTTAACCTTTTCAACTTACTGTTAATGTGTACACATATAATATTATGCTTTTAAACTTTTATTATTTGATTTACGACCATAAACATTTTTTTTGTCCTTTGTAAAATTAAAACTTAATTTCGAGTACTTAACTTCAGGGTTTTTGAAACTGAAAATCTTTTTAAATTATTGAAAATCAGTTGTGATCACAGGGTTAATACGTATAAATAGTAAACATTTCTACGTATTTAACCTTAAAATTAGTATTTTTATTTGAACTTGCCAAAAATCAATTTACTAATAAAACCGTTTAAAACGACATTTGCTTTGTTTTAATTATATTTTTGTATTATAAATCTATAGAATATTAATCAATGAGATGAAACAAGTTTATAAATATTTATCATAACATTAAAAAATAATATCCTTTTTATTTGTTTTTAATTTATGTTTGTACTTCAAACAAACTATTGTTAATTACAAACAATGGATATGGTAACAACATATTTTTAAATACATAACAAAATAGTGTAAGACTATATAATAATTAAAAAAAAAAAAAAAATTGCAGTGAGAATAATGTTTTGAAGGATACTTTTTTGAAAACTATGCCCGTGTTTTGTGATATCACTGAGTATCTGAGAAATTTAATTCGCTGAAATAAGTCTATACAAAATAATAATATTATAAAGACCTAATGAGTACTTACAAAAGTGCTTATTCCAGATATCCATTGCCAGTATACTAACATAATAACTTGTGTCTGTGATCAATATTTTTATTGTAGTTTTGATTTTATTAATTAATATGATATCATCTTTACTGTAGATTAATGATAAGCCATACAAAATGATTTTTCATATTGGAATAATTATAAATAATCATACTCCGAAATCGAGATCATCATTACATTTTATGTATGGACTAAAGCATAGTGAACATTTGGATTTTTGTCAGACTGATGGAACACAATATGAGGAGATAGCTTGTTTAACATCGATTGATCACAGATTTCAAAAACATTCTAATAATTCAAGTAATTCAAAGTTTTTGTAACTTTACTTTTAAGAACTCATCATATAAGTCAGTTTTTTAATATTAAGGAAATATACAATTGCTAGCATCTAATCATAGAACATTCGGTTATTAAGAATCCAACAAATCATTATTCCACTGCATTCTCTCTCATATTAATGTTTAATGCTCTAAATTGTATACACATGATTGTTGCACATACTTTAGCAAATGATAAAAATGCCATCTTGTTATAGGTATTTCTTGAGCAAGATAGTTTTATTAGGTATGGCACTATATATTTTTGAGCCCAATCCATTCCAAATTCTGTCACTAATAGTTTAAATATATCCAATGCAGTTTTCTGAACAGATGATTCTGGAAAATATCAAATACTTTAATCATCTATTTAAGTCTTATGAAAATATTAAATTGCTTTATACAAAAGTAATTAATATGACGTTTAAAAAATAGAAATAAATAATATTAATTACTTGTGTCAGTTAACAGTATTAAAAACGACTGTTCTAAATAGTCTTCAAAAAATTTGAGACCCTTTTGGATTGCCAATATATATAAATAAATTGCACCTGTGTTTCGCATTTTCCACGAATCATTTATAATAAGTGCTTTCAAACAACATATTAATCGATCTTCTGGCAGTACTATCAAATTCTAAATATATAAATAAACATTTTAATAACAAACAATAATCAGGGTGAGCTTTTTTTAGAAAATTTTTAGCTAAAAAATTATATTTTCTAAATATTTAATTATTAAAGCAAACATGTCATTAATGTCAAAGGCTTTTCTTTACTTAAAAAATCAAGCACTATTTCTCTTTACAAATATGTTTATTATATTGTAAAGCATAGATGTATATATTATTTTTTAAAACAAATGTTATCTTAATGTATATTTTCTCTTAATGCAATGTAAAATTTAATTAACTGATTTTCTTATGGTAATATTATTGAATTACCTATTTATAGTTTATTATTGATAGGAATTTAAAATTTAGAGTAGGTAGGTATTGAAGAACCTATACAGTAGAATAATATTTAAAATACAATGTGCAGAGAAAAAATATATATCTTAAAAATGAAGTACCTATGTTAGGTAATATAAGTATTAAAAAGAAAATGTGCTTTATAAATATATTTAATAACTAAATATAATTATTATCACATTAAATTTTTAAATACACTGTATTTATATGATTATATTTACATTGTACTGTGATCCTAAAATATCCTTCATATATTTCACAACATTAAATATTACATCAACATTTTTGTCTTTAAGTAATTTGTTAACCAAGTCCACAAAATAATCTTTAATTCTGAAATATATATAGGCGTATACATAGTTTGGCAAGCAGTGGTAGCTTGCATGTTGTAAAGAAGTATCTACATAGCAGGTACATTACATAATTATATTGTATTGAATTATAATACATTTACAGCAATAACAATTTTCCAATCACTCACTCAAAGGAAATGTATATATTTACGAATTATAAATAAAAACTATAGCTAGTAGGTATAAATATTACATAGAAACATTAATAATTTGCAAAAATAAGTAATCTAAATATTCATGTACATCTGTGAAACTGTGGGCACTTGTTCTAACATCTCACATGAAAATCAATTGTATATATTTACATATAAATTATATAATTCATATAGTTGTATATATTTTGTATTACATTAGATCAAATTGTATTAATATTATGATATTCTTCAGTATTTTATTGGTATTGGTGTAACCCTTATTCACTTAACATACATTTGGCATGTACACGTGAGCAATGAACCACTCGCTGTTATCAATTTTAGACTTAAGGTTGTAGGCATAAATAATTTACTGGGCGTTCTAAGAAATGGTTTTGCCCTTTGGTGGCTAATATCATCCTAAATCCATTGTATATTTTTTCTCGATATTATATAAGTAATTGTTTATGTTTTAGCTGTTTAAATGTATAATGGAGTTAATTTAAAATATTTGTTTACAATAACATGTTATACATAATAATATTTCAAAATAAAATAAGATATACCTACCTAACATTTTTAAATTTTTTTTTATTATTTGGTTGATTTTAAATGAAAAACAACCTCAAAAATAAACATTGGCACGTCCATCATACTTAATCAATAATTACCACATTAAAATAAAAAAATGTATGTACACCAACTTACACTACATTAGGCATTATTTTTCCGAATTTTGCCAAAACAGCTGGGACCTCCAGTTTACATTTCACATCAGAATCATGACTTAAGTTGCATAAAGTTGGAATTAAAAATTTGGTTACCAATTTAGTAGCTTCTAAGTAAGTCAAATTTTCATATAGGATAACGGTACAATCATAAAGAACACTGACAGACTGCAATCGAACTTCTATTTGTTGGTCTTTAGTTAATGATATAAGTACTTTCATTATATTTTCAGTAAGCTTTAGGCAACTTACACCAATTACAAGCAACTATTTAAAAAGTAATTCATTATTAAATATTTGATGCAAAAATAAATTTAATACTAAAATAATACCTTTGCAATATTCTTGATGAGAATTGAGCGCACTTCACATGAAGGGTCATTTATTGAATTCAATACAATAGGAAGGATTATCTGTTTAGTGTAAGAGACATCAAATTTTTTTGAAATTGTTATTGCTATTGATAAAGCCAAAGTTCTAACATGCTCCTAATAACAGAAATATATTAATTTAAATGTACAGAAATTCGATGAAATAACCTACATTTTGGTCAAAACTAAATTGTTCCAAACGTGGAGTTAATTTACTGTCAAAAATTGATATATGAACAACTTCGCTGAAATCAACCAAGTTATTTGCTGCATTTTGACGAACAGAAGGTACCGCGTCCAAACTTAAGAAACAATGATAGTCCATTAAGTCACCTTAGTAAAACAATTTTAATATAAAAAAATTCACATTAACTTAATATTAAATTAAATAAATTTACTTTGATGTTTTGGACTGACACGCATATACACCGTAGTGATAAGATGACTAACAGAACAACGTTTAGTACATTTATCATTCATTGTCAAACTAGCAATAAGAGGTATAAAATAGTTTTCTAAATCGATTACTTCCATAATATCAGCCAATGTTTGCAATGATTTGATGGCTGCCATTCTTACTTCACCAAGCTTAGCACCCGCCAATTCTTCTAAGGGTAGCTAAAAATTGTATAAAATTATTAGCCAAATGCCCAAATCCATAAGAAAAAATAAAAAAATTTTATTTGGTATTGTTTTCATTAAATATGGTAGGTAGATAATAAACCAAAGATCAACAATTTTCGTAAATTAAATAGGCACCTACAGAAAAGAACCAAATACAGTATACAAAATACAAATAAATATGAGATGATGTAGAATATGTCTCATTCTGCCAGGCGTGGGTTGCAGGAAGAATATTGAAAATATTGGTTATAATAACGCTATGAGAATGAGACACGTCTCGTCCTTCATATTTTGAACTTTTAACATTTTAAGTAACAAATCGTTATTAATTTAGTAGGTAGTTAGTTACCTATACCATTAATTTATATAATATAGTATATTATAAAATCAATGCCTATATACCTATCGATGTCATGTCATCGACCACTGAAAACTCGTTATCGTGGTTGGTTTTAAATGTACGATTTGTATATTTATGGTGAGATATATTGTCTAAAAATGAGTATCAATGGGCAATATTGCGTTATGCGTGATTTATATTTTTTTTCAACATCTACTTGACCTAAAGACTTACGCCTTGGCCTTGCCACCGGAAAACGGTAAGTACCTATTATATCAATTTTTTTTTATATGTTGTACACTCAGTCTTGCAAAGTGTTCGAATATAAGTATTTGAATAACTATTTTTTTAAGTATTTTTATGGTATTCTAAATACAATTTTTTAAATATTTTGAACACTTTAAAAGTATTTTTAAACAAATTTAAATACTTGTATTAAAATACTATATAGTCCGTTTTATTAATTTTATATGGTTTCTGTATTGGAATTTTTTAAGAAAACTGAAAATCTAATAATTTTAAAATAGTTCTATATTAATTATAATTAATACCACTTTTTATTTTTTTCATTAAAATTTTATCAATATTAGTTGTAATATATCTGATTTCAGAATGCAATACATGAACATGTATTTATCTCTAAATAGTCAGACATGTTATAGTGATTAATAATTTTTCAAATCTGTGGTAAGTAGTAACATAATAGGTGCTTATACTGATGACTGATGTACAAATATTATACATAATATATATTATATAGGTAAAAAAAAATTAAAAAAAAATACTTGTATTTGTATTCAAATACTTTATGAGTATTCGTAAAATACATTTTTATAATAGTATCTTAAAAAGTATTTTTAATACTTTTTTATTCGAATACTAGCATTAGTATCCTAATACTTTTTCAAAAGTATTTTTTTGCAGGACTGTGTACACTTGTACTAGTTGTAACTTGTACTTACATAATGGATGCCTACATATTATTATCTTACCAGCAAAATGTGAGCATATTTAGGTCCTCCCACAAAATATTCAAATTCACCAAGAACTTCTGCTAAATCCTTCAATTCCGATAATTTTTCAGCAATAATAAGATGAGTAAGGTATGGTACTAAGTGTTTACGAGTATTTTCTGCGCCGAGTTTTAAAGCGACATCCCGCAAGAAATTCATCGATTCCAAACGATTCTATTGATTAATATAATAACAAAATTAGTTGTTAGTAAATTTAATTCAAATTTCAAATTATAATATAATGAAAAAATTTGATGAGGGATCGCTGTACAAAAAATATAATTACCTATATAATACATTAATAGAATAATACCTGCAGTATACGGTGTACCTAAATATTATATTCAATAGGTAGGAAACATAATACGAACTATGATTCTGAATAAACATTATATTTAAGTAGCTAGATGCACTAGGGACTTACGTAATTAAGAATAAAGATATTTACCATGTGATTTCGTGGGTATATTTAAATACAGTGTCGGACTTGTAAGACATTTTTGGGAGGATGTCCCTTTCGGCTTTCCCACTGCTTAAATAGGTAGGTACTAAGTAATAAGTAGGTCCTAAGTAGGGGTAATAGGTATATATTTACTCCAAATCTGAGGTGGAACTATTTTGCACATGGTGTTGGCAAAACCATTATACATAGAAAAACAGACAGGTAGGCCTACATAAAAATTAATTGAATTATAAAAAAGTAAAGTAAAATAAAAGCAACAAATACTTCAACTTTAAAACAAAATTAGACAACATACCTAGGAATTATGATAATGAGTGTAGCAGAATTGTAATCGAAATCGACTGTTTTTTGAAACCAAATATCTGCAGTTACCGATGTTATAAAATAATCAAAAAACTTTATTTGTTTGAAATTTTAAT
>WHPZ01588786.1:13340-26173 GCA_016617965.1 Macrosiphum rosae
CCCATCCGGTGTCACTGCTCCTAATTGTTATTAAAAAGTGTCAAGTAGTAGGTATAAGTGTATAACCGTCAAAATCATATGTTTCTTCAACAGATGGAAACTTACCACAAGGCAATCACAGTTCATGGTAGCTTCGATAAATGAGCGATCGCTCCTACCATCGTTTAACATCAAATGGTTGTCACCGCGGTAAGTTTCGGGCGTTGCTTGTTCAATTCGTTCAGCCATACTATACACTCTTCCCAGTAGACAAATCTGGATACTTAGAATAGTAAACGAGTTACCTATTTTTACTTTTATTTTAAAATATCAATATTAGAAATGTAAATATCAGTAATTCAGTAATTGTAATAGAACAAAGTAAAATAAAACAATATCGACGATATACTCGTCTACCGCAGGGCTTTAAAACGAATATTATTTATTAACGGTTGTGTGCAGGTGACTGAATACCTAGGTACAATTGTCAAATTGAAAATGCAAAACAGCAGTTCCGTACTTTCGTATCGAAATGTCATTCATAATTCATCGAAGTCGACGTGCAGTCATCGTTGTTCAAGGGCGATTTTTACCATGGATGTTTTTTAAAATTAAAAGCCATCAAAGACGTATCATAAAAATACAACAAATTACGCCTCCAGTAGGAGTAACACCAAGGCGGTAATGAGGCACTAAAATACAAAATTTGGAATTCCTGCACGGTCACCTGGTGACTAATAACTAGTGTAATAGGTATACCTGATGTCTTGGTCTAATATTTAGTTATTGAAAGAGAATTTACTTCCACAAAATAAATAATGACTGCGCTGATGGTTTTCATTTTTTTTTCAATTACATTAGTGGAAACTCATTTGAAATTACCTCTTAACTATTTATTATATTATTTTAATACTATGGACTATGGTAAATACTTAATTTTAATGTCACAACTCACAATTGTTTATAATTTTTAAAATGCATGTTTATTAGACCTCGTTTTAATTTTCATAAATATTATTGAGTATAATAATTAATAACTTATAAGGCAGTAGTGGTTTTTAGCATAGATGAAAATAGGGAGAGCTAAAAGTTAGTAGTTTTAATTTATATAGTCTAGGTACCTACTTACCTACTTGAAAAAGTGGGGGACTTGGTCTCCCCCCCAACACCCTACTATTTCATCTATCATCTACAAACACGCTGATATAGTCTATATCGTAACACTCGTAACAGACATACTAGTAAAATTTCGTTAAATAATTACGAACAAATATTTTTATAATTAAATAAAATCGTACTTATATATTGATATTTAATATTATTTAAAATAATTGATTAGTATAGTGTTAAAAATTGCACATAGGTAACAATAAATATTGTACTTGTAAATAGTTGCAGATGCTAAACAGGATTTTAAGTGTTATTGTCACTTGTAATTTGTAATAATGTATATAAATTTATATGAACACTGAACAGTTTTAGATAAAAATATACATAACATCCATTACTAGTGGAGTACACAGATATTTTTATTGGGAGTGGTTATATAACAAATATATTTGTATGTAGGTATATTATACATCGAAATATTTTTTTACTTTTGTTTGATACAAATATACATAATATAGGTTTGACCCCCTCCCCCCCGGCTCCCGTCAGCATGTACTCCACTGTACATTATTTTAATTCCTAAGTAATTTTTACAGATATGTACCTTATGTACTAATAATACAATAGTTTTTCTATAAAACTTTTAACTTATAATATAACTTATTATTATTAGGTTTCAAAAATCAATAGGTGTAGGTACTAAAGGTTATCAATCATCACAAAAAACATTTGGCGAGGTTTATATAATAATTGTTGGCTTATTTCCTCCCCCACATCATACCTATTAATAGCATCGTAGTATGCAGACATCCATTTAAATGTTAGTGAGGGCAGTGAGGCCTTATATTTTAAACTTAAATGCATTAGGAATCTCACAAAATCATGAAGAATAGATGTTTTGTGAGCAGTCAAAAAGGTTTCTATAGAGAACACTAATGATTTCAGTACTATTTTCAAAATATTTGACTTATTTTTAAGGAATCATCATCCGATTTTTCTTGAATTGAAAAACTAGCTTTTTTTTAGATTCAAAAGATGTCAAAATCTGGTTTGATTTCTTTTAACCCCACCTATCAAATTATTATTTTCACTTTTTCCTCTAATAATAAGTCTGTTAATTGTATTAAACTAACTAAGAATTGGCCATCTATAATACATGTATATAAATTCGGACGATTAAACTCCAGTTAACCTTAACCGTGATTAACTGTGTTGGTGAAATGGGCCCTTAACAGTGAATCCAGGTTTATTATTTCAAAGTTGATTAATCATTTCTTAGATGATTAAATGAAATAATACTAAAAATAGATTAATATGCTAAACATAGAATATATGATTAAATAATTTTCACTTTGCAAGACAAAATATAGTAAATACTAATTACACATATCATAACTTATAAGATTTATAAATAGTCACATATTTACATTATACACCGGGAGCTATATATATTCTAATAGGAAGATAACATTTGACATAAATAATTTCATATCGTCCATTACACTGAATGAGATTTCAACCCAACAAGATAAGTTTTTAATACTATATACATTATCATAAAATTACTTTAGAAAATTGTTTTATTATTTCTCCTTTTATTTTATTAATTATATTTTAATAATCTTTTAATAATTTTATTTTAAATTTAGTTTTATCCATAAAATGTATACCCTTAGTTTTAACTCATTAAAATTTCTTAGGCAAATAGTATAATCTTAAATCAAAATATTGAAGCGTATTTTCTTACGCTACATCTCACTCTTACCAATCTACAAACTTTCGACCATACTCTAAACAATCCAAATGTTCATTTCGCTCAGCGGCCGTGCACGTGGAACAGGTTATAATACAACCATTTTCATGGGCATAGATGAGACATGCTAAGTGGCCATGAGCTGCAGCTTTGGTGCACACATTTCTTCCCCATTCACATCCAATTTTACAGCAATATTTTAAACATGCTAAGTTTCCATAATTTGCAGGAGTGGCACATGTTAATCTTCCTATCTGACATCCTAATCCATATAAGTATTTCATACAGTCCAAACTTCCACCTATTGCAGCCTTTTCCAAAATATTTAGACCCAGCGGACATCCGTGTTTTTGTGCATATACTAGACACTTAAAATGTCCTCCAAGAGCAGCATTATTAGATGTTTCTTCATCCCATCTACATCTATTTCGGTGTGCATATTTTAAACTTTTCAAATGTCCACCTCTTGCTGCTGCAGCGCATGTTTTCAAGGTTAAGACACTTCCATTAGTGTGTGCATATATTAAACAATCCAAGTAGCCACCAGCCGCAGCTTTGGTGCATGTCTTTATTCCCCATCGACATCCAATTTCATGAGCAAATTTTAAACATTTTAAAAAACCACCTTCTGCAGCGGCAGAACATGCTAAATTGGTCAATTTACATCCAGTTTTATATAAGTACTCCATACATTCTAAGTGTCCACCTTTGGCAGAGTATTTTAAAATGGTATCACCATATGGACATCCATGCTCATACGCATATTCTAAACAGTCAAGATGTCCATTTTTTGCAGCCTTCTTGGATGTCCTAGTGGTCCACTCGAATCCATTTTCATGGGCAAATCTTAAACAGTCCATATGCCCAACTCTTGCAGCTTCAAAACATGCAACCTTAAAATTCTCACGATATGCATAGATACATTCTGTATGATTTGGATCATATGGCAAATCAATATTTCTTTTAATGGCATCCAATATTTTGCGACAACAGTTCTGAATGTCAATTTCCGGCGCATTTCTAATTCTGTTGTACTCTTTTTTCTGAATGTCAATACAAGCATTATATGCCATTTTACTTAATGTAAATACAGTGCGCTTATCACAACCATTCGAAAAACATACACGGTCCTAGAAAAACAAAGACAGAGCGTTACATCAATAGAATTTCTTAAAATTATAATATACAAACGTTATATTTACTTTAGGGTTTTCACGACGCATACATGGACATGTACTGTAGGTATCCATTTTTAAATTTCTTTTTATTTCCAGTAGTATCCTGTAATATCCTGTAAAAATATAAAGCAGAATCTATGTTCATGAAATGGCAAAATATCAAATATTTAGAGTGTACCTATGTTTGTGGAAAAAATTATATTGGCACCGGGCTCCTTAATATAAATGTTAAAACAGTATCAATAAACATTTATACTTTTAAAATTGGTAATATGATCATAGTAAATTGTTAAAATTATCCAAAAAGCAAAATATAAAATATGACACTGCAGGAAACAAATTTACTGTCAGACTGAATAATTTGACCGCCAACACGTCCAAGGATAGATTGAACTTATTTGAGTCAGTCACAATTAAAAACAGTATTTAGTCATTTTCTACTGCAAACGCATGACTAAGATTAAGAATTTTAGATAAACTAACCATCCAAATTTAGAATTAAAATGTATTATCTTATCACTTATGGAATATTCACCAATTTTTTAATGCAATATTTGGAGAACTATAGGTATATAGTACCTATAGTAGTTTTTTTATTATGTGTGAATAATAATATGCACAGGTACATTATTATTTAAATAATAATAAAACATATATATTATATAATTGTATGTTTTAAATGTATAACCATTAGTGCAAATAGACATTTGAACAAGGGGGTGCTTAAGCTCAGAGGTGGATGGGCCTATTGGGAAATTGGGGTCTTTGTGCAGGACGTGCGCCGTTTTATATGATAACAATAAAAAAATATTTTTTTATTAAATTCACATAGAAATATTATTACGGTATTTTGAGATCATAAGTGAATATGTAAATAAATACATTTAAATTAATAAAATATATTAATGCAATAATAGGCATATTACAAATGCGTTGGTAGAAAAAAAACATTTTGAATTCATAATATAGTATAATACCTATAAGATAGCCTATGCCCTATGTATATTATAATTATAGCCAATAGGTAATAGGTAATTAAGGCTGGTAAAAGCGAACCATTTTTATGGGGTTGGATTTAGGAAATATTTTATTTCCATTTATCCATTGTGAGTTATGTGTGACTGTGTGTATAGTGAGTAGTGACTGATCATTAATGTGCTTATAAGGTCCCCCCACACTTTATGTCAAGATTCTTGGAAATCCGTCAGGTACCTATATACGCACGTTACTATATTTTGAGATCAAAAAAATGTCAACATGAAAGTCTCAAAAATCGGTAGAAAAATTCTGATTTTAATTATGAAAACATATGTTAATTCCTTATTCTCTTTTTTAAGTTATGTAGGAAACGGATTTTTGAATTTTTGTTTAATTAGTATAGACTATAGACGTATAGTAGGTACCAAATTAATTTTCTTTTTTTTTCAAAATTCACTTTTACTTTAGTGATAATAAAAATAAAAATAAAAAATCCATTTCCTACATAACCTAGTAAAAAGAATAAAGAATTCAAATATTTTTTTCAAAATTAAAATGGAAGTATAATTTTTTTTCTTCAGCTTATTAGTTTAAATTCATAAAAAAACGACACACTTCCAACAGCCTTAATGATTGTGATCTGTGTATTAAATTGTGTTATTATACGGTAAAGACATTAAACAATATAATAGAATATAGTCATATTAAGACAAGAAATATAATAAAATATATTTCCATAAAAGGTTTAGAAAATGTAATTAACTTTTAACTACTATTCAAAATGTTTTTATATTTATAGTGGTTACAAAATATTTAAGTATATTTTCTGTAAATATTGTTAAATATATTATATTTAAACTTCATGTTCAAATTCGGAACAGCTTAACCATATCTGACTAACCGAAGGGCCAAGACCATTATAGTTATTAAATATTTAACTAATTTAGAGAGACCAAACAATTGTTGAAATTATAAATTAAGAAACACCTTATTGTATGCGTTAAAAGACAAAAAGTTCTGTTTTTGGGAGGGTAATCAGGGGCAAATCTAGAGGGGGGGTTCAGGTCAGCTGACCCACAGTTAATATTTGCTGATCGAATTGGCCTCGTTGGGTAGTTGGACACTTGGACCCTCAAATAAATACACATACAGTATAAATAAATTTTTTTGTTGTATATAGGTACCTAGTACACAAGTATAAATTTCTAATCTGGTTTTAATAAGTGGCCCCTTAAAATGTCCTGACCCACAGTTTCCTAACTCTGGATCTGCCACTGGGGGTAATAATAGTTAAATTTGAGGTTCAAGGGCCGGTTTGATTCATATTTCGAAGGCCGAAAAAATTCTCCAATCTGCCCCTGCTAACCTCCAGATTTTTTTGTGACTCAATAGGACCTAACACCATTATTTGCCTATATTAACCACTGAAATAAGACAAATTAAAATTTTACTAAATTAAAATTAACACATCCAATTCAACATTAAAAATAAAAAATGTTATATTATAAAAATTATTATTGTGTTATGTAATTCAATAAATTATCAACTTTTTTTAAAATTTTTAAACGGTTTTTAGAGTGTGCTAATTTTGACTTAGAGGGTGCTAAGGACCCAAACCACCACCCCTAGTTGCGCCAATGATCATCTTTCAACAAAGTAGGTTGATGATATACATTGATGCACCTGAGAAAAACCAAAAATAATGGTTTACCAATATTAGTAATTTGAGGTTTTAACATATTATAATATTATTGTGTTTTTTTATGGTGGGGAGGGTGGTAGAGGGAGTTGAGGTATCCTAACATCGGCAGTAAAAAAACTTACCAACTTAGTACGTACCAAGAGGCAAGCACTAATCAGTGGAGAGGCAATGGGTCCGCGAACCACACCAATTTAAGTGTAGACTAAAGCAGACTAGTTAAGACGTTAAGTGCATGGCGTCTGCGCTATAGTGGTCTGGCGAGTTGCGACGAACTTAAACTCGATTTATTGATATCACGTTATAATGACATAGTAGTAAATATTTGAGCCACGAACCGAACGAATCGTCAGAGCGACGATCTAAATGCGAGTAGTTGTTTTATTATTATTACAAATATCAAGCACAAAATCTCAAAAGGCAGTGTTCGGCAAAGATCGATAGAAAGACATTAATTGGAAAACCATAGGTACAAATTCAACTGCAAGTCACAAGATGAGAAGAGCATAGCTCGACGGCGGAAGACGCTCAGCAAGTCAGAATGTAGGAACGAGAACGCCCGTCCCGCACAACCACGATTTAAGATTACTATAGTTCGTGCTTCGTAGTTCGTGCTTAAACAAAATATTGCGCCTCGTGCTTACAATTACAACTCTCGTCAGTAAATAAACAATAAAGATTAAAGACAGAGTACAGACGGTAAATAAAAACGGTTTATATCACTAGAAAAAAAAACGGTTTATATCACTATCATGGATGAAAAATACCATATCATTATTGCTTAGAATAAACAACAAATTACATTTATCACTGGCCGCCGAATTTAAAAATATTTAAATTTTCAATATTTTAGGTACCTATTATTATAATATTATACATTTATACAAATACAGTTTTACAACTGAGCAAAGCCGTATCTAAAGGGGGGGATGGTCCAGGGGGTCTGGACGCCCCCACTGAATTTTTTCAATGTGTCTTATTTTTAACCAAATATCAAAACATAAATTCAATAAAATTACAATAAGTATACATGTTTTGGTATACATTGTAAACATATTTTATGAACATTATTTGCCTATTGGTTGCCTTATATTTCCTTATGTTTCAAGTACAAAATGTACCATGTATCACTACTTACTAGAGCTTTCAGAATTCAGATATTGAGAAAGGGCATACCGCATACGCATATTGAATCATTAGCAGAGCTGTGCTAAGGGGGTGGCAAATGGGGCAAGTGCCTTAGGGCGGCCAAACTTGTAACATTTTAAAGGGTGGCACATGTTCAAATATGAATGTTTATTAGGGGTGCCAAATATTATTGCCCTGGGGCATCAATGAAAGTTGGAACGGAACTGATCATTAGCTAACATTTTTTTAAAAATGTTTCTCGTTATACACATTGCATATTATTATTTAGTAATTACTAATTACTAATTATTATCAATGATATAAACAATTATTTTTCAATAATTTATAATATACTAATTTATACACACTGAGGTACTTCTTTAAAATATGTTTTGTATCAATAAAATTAATAATTAAATATACCTAAGCTGATACAGTGACATTTATAAATCTGACCAAAATATGTAAGTTACTTAAATGAAAATTATTTCACTACTGCTATAGCCTAATTCTTGATTATATACTACTTATAGAAATTTACATTTATTATGCTTTGGTATAAACTATTTTTAATCGAATACAGGTTAAAAGGAAAAACCAACGAGCTTCCCAAAGATCCTAAACTTCAAGATGTGCCACGGAGCTTGAGTGAATTTATGCAACTAAAAAAATTAGCTAAACGTAGTCTGAAAAATATAAATCAACCATACATTGATATAGGAAATAGATTTACAAAAAACAATCAAAAATGTGCATTTGAATTAGAAGAAAAACCTGAACAAGTTCATGTTATTCGGGAAAGTGGATTTGTAGCTACTGAAGCTGTTCCGACCACTAAAGAAAATTAGTACAAGCTAAACAAAAAAGACAATTAAAAACTAAACTAAAAAGAGATAAATGAAAAAGAAAAAGAAAAAAGAAGCAAAAACTTGAAAGTAAGACATGCAACTGAATATCTAAAAGACAATTTGGAATTTGGTGAAACTGTACATTGTCCTTCAAATCTGACTGTAAAACCAAGAAAAGCAGTTATTAATCATTTTGAAAAAAGAGTAAGAAAAAAAATCATAATCTGTTATTCTTGCTATATTATAGCACTTACTTACTGATTATTGATTATATTTGTTTTTAGCCTTGGTCGTAAAGGTGACTTGTTCTTAAAGTCCATGTTAGTAGATACTGGGAATTCTGCAAAAACAAAGAAAAGAAGTGATGTCATTCTGAAAAAACCTACTATAAAAGTGCGATTCAACGTAAAGCATATACGGGCAAACGCAAAGAATTGTCTATATCTGATCGGAGGATAATAGAAAAAGAAAGAGATTTGGCTGTGTTAACAGACAGACAGTTAAAAAAAATTTAACTAATAAAACTGAATAAAATCAGTAATATTTATGCTAAATACATTTTTTTTTATTATTATTTATTTTAGATAGTTTATTTAAATTATTACCATAATAATATTATTTGATGAATTTAATTTCAACTTCATTTTTGAAACACACATTCATTTTTAATTTGTTTTTATAAACAAACATCCTAAATATATTATGAATTCTATGAATATCCTCCTTAAAACTTTTTCTTATGTTTCAAAATAGTAAAGGTTCATGTTTGTGTTATTTTAATTAGTGAACATTTATTTTCAAATTCATTTTTAATTTATTGGATTAAAATTATTTATTCATGATACTGCCTATACATTTTGCATATTATAAACTTATAAATGTCTTATAATTTTTTTTATAAACACAATTAATAAAATAATATAGCTAGGTTCCTACTAAATTACGATGCTGTTATGTAGAATAATACTAGGTTATAGAACATTTAGTATAGTCAGTATTGATCATATTATAATGGTAGAAAAATATCATGTGTTCATATTTTATATTGATGGATGTTTGCATGTTATTCGATAAAAATATGATGTAATTAACTTAATTAATAGCTATCCAACTATAGTAGAATGTTGATATTATAGAACAATTGGTTGGAATGTGAACTTCTATAAAAATATGCTGGAAATTTAAATTATAGTGGAAAATTCAGTCTTAATATAAACTTGTACCATAAATCTGTTTTAGTGTTCTACACTAATTAATTATAAATAGTAGGTAAGCACAAAGCAATAATATTATGTTGATGTTTAAATTAATTAATTATATTCAGAGGGAAGTGATGATAGTTTATTATTACTATAATTCATACAGTAAAACATGTATAATTAAATTAGATATTTGTATCATCATCGTGTTGCTGACATATTATATTATACAGGCCTATTTAAACTAAAGAGCTGTCTACATATTAGATATGTATACTTTTTCATATTACCTGCATCATTATTCATTTATAAGATTTTTGACTTGCTATTTTATCAACTAATGATATACTGCAGGAAATAAGCAACTGTGAAAAAAAAATATATATTGACTAGTGAGAAAAATATGAATCATAAACCTACCTACTCAACTGCCAAATTCAAATTTATAAAATTAACGTGTGCACCTAGCAATGATCCATGACCCAAATACCCAATTATTATTTAAATTCCCGTAATGTCTATTAATTTCTCTATTCCATTTTTGTAGTTCTTCTTTATATATAAATTTAACGTGATGAGATAATAATTAATATAATGACATAATTCACTGATTAATTATGGCATTAGTGCAACGTTTACGATTTTATAGTGACTGATCGGTCAGAGTGTCTTTTTCGAATTTATTGTTTTTAAATAAATTATTATAAATTATAGAAAAAACATATTATCCCATTAAGGATCTGTTTAATTAATTTAAAATTTTTACAACACAACAATTATTTTACAGAAATGCCCTATAATAGTCCGTGGTTGAAAGTAAACGAACCGAGTTTACGTTACAACATTATATTTTGTATCGCACGACCGCAATGCTATTATTTTGCATACTCAGTGCGCCGTCTGTTTAACATTGTTGACTTATTATTATTATACCTGCCTATTATGTTATATTATAATATTGCAAATTGTATGTATGAATTTGAACACATTTAAATATTGTGGTAAGATCTACGAGTAATTTTCACATAAGTTTTTCTACCTTTAAGAAAAAAAAAAGTTTACTTAAATGGAACACTAATTTTTTATGAGCGTTTGAACTCATAATTTTACGATATTTGATACTCGGCGGTAATTTATCGAATTAATACATTTTTGACTTTTTGTTTTATTTTCAAAGCGAATATCCATAAAGATTCCTCATAAGTATGTCTACCATTATCAAAAAGAAAAAAAAATATCTACCAGAAGGCAGAAAGTCAAATTGAAGTTTTACAACATTGGATATTCTCTCGGTTTCTCATGTAGTAGTTATCTTATTTAATTGTAATTCAAAAACGAAAAAAACTAGAAACTTGAGTTTTACACCACATTCTTATTGTATCAATTCCCATACTTGATAACATTTTCAAAATATTTTGACTCGTTTTGAGCTGTTTACGGATATTTTCAATTTTCAAGTTTTATTTTCTATAAATGTCAATAAAATTTTAATTGTTTTTAAAAAGGTTGAAAATATATAACAATGTTTTGGATATATTGTTGCTATGACAATCGATAAATATTACAAATTAATAGGTACAATTTTTTTGATAAACATTTAAAGTTCGAATTTTTACAAAATGTATAACATTTAAAAACTATATTGTAGTTAAAAAATTAGAAAATGCTCAAATTGTATAGGTAAGGATTGAAAATTTAAAACAAGGTTCCACCTAAATAGGTAAACAAATTATTTTATACACAATAATATCATCAAATATAACTACTTAGTAATTTCATAGGCTGACTGATTATCTTAGCTCAGTATCGTTTTTCGTATACAATGATATCATATCATTGGATTTAGATTTAACATCATCCTTTACAGTGACCCACTTGTAACCTACTGTACTGCAGACTGTGACCCACTTGCCCACCTATTTTTTACCCTTATCTTACCAATAACTTCATCAAAATATAAAGTAGGGAGAAATAGGAAATAGATGTATTAGGTATTTAAAATAGAAGTGATCATGCTATGTCGATCACCCTCAGTGGTGTAGACATGATTTCTGAAAGGGGCCGGGGGGATCAAAAAAAAAAAAAAACGACATAACTAATGGGAGGGAAAAATTGGAAAATCCCCCACCCTCTCAAAACTTTTTACTAAGGTAATAAAAAGCCAATGGGGGGGATCTGACCCCCACGTCCCCCCCTTGTCTACGCCACTGATCACCCTGTACACATATATGTAAGCATGTAATTGTACAACCTGAAACTATACGCCATAAAAAAACTCAATATTCACTTGGATTTTACACTGTTTTAAACATAGTATGTTCTATTCGTTTAAAACAACTAACAAAAAGTTTAAAATAAAATATGTTTTAAATTTAAGTTTTAAACATATAATTATAGTTATGTTCAATAGAAGTATAGAACCAATACAGATGAATATAATAATGAAATTTCCACATTTTGGATCGTTTTTATATGTATTTAATATTTTAAATATTAAATAATAAATAGTATAATATAATATTATATTTTAATTAATTACTTAAATAACAATTGTTGCTCTATAGTCTATAAAATAGTTCACAATGCCCAATAGATCTTTAATTTAAAATAATCAGGGCTAGGATTTGTATGCAATAAAAAATGGTAAAATATGCATTTTATTTACCAAAATATGCAAACATATGCATTAAAATTTTTATAAGAAAACACAAAAATAAAGTTATAAAAAAAATATTTATTTGTTGAAATACATAAGTGATTGGCTATTTGTCTTAACATAATATAATTGAGAAAAAATAATAATAATTTAGAAATAAAATGTATAATTCACATTCACTACTTGAAAATGACTACTTTCAAAAATGAATATCAAACTATTCAATCTTTTATTGCATACCTATTGTACCATAGGATTGTATTTATAAAAATAAAATTTATGTTTGACAAACAATTTAAAATTTT
>WHPZ01588787.1:0-59100 GCA_016617965.1 Macrosiphum rosae
AAAGGATCAGCTGAGTCTATTACACTCAAGGACCAAGGTTCTGAAATTTGGTACATAGGTAATTTATACGACTATATCCTAAAATATTCATCTCATAGTCAATTTTTTTTTGTAATTATTTTATATAAAATGTTTTGATAATGGTATAGACTTAAAAGGAATCTTGTATTAACTTATCAAATCTTAGATATAAAAAGGAACATTTTTATGAATTTCTAACTCAAAACAATTTGGAAATTGTTGTGATTTTACGAATTTTGTCAAAATTTAAACTTCAGACGCTCATAAAAAATTATTTTGGAATGTGGATTTACGCTCAACTTATTTTTTAATTTCCATTAACATCAACTTGATACAAGAACTTTATATTACATTTTCAAATTTTTTTATCTACCTTAATAATAAAACTAATAATAATCGACAATTTCATATGTCTATAAATTGCTTGAGTCAACATTTTTTGAAAATGTAATGGTGTATAGAAATTGCCAATATATACATTTAGTAAAAATATCATGTATCCATGGTAACTTTGCTTAGAGTTACACAAAAACCAAAATCGATTTCACGTAAAAATTCCCGTTTTTCCTTAATTTTGTTTTTCCCGGCGCTTTTAGAAACTACTGATAATTTTAAATGTTGACCTTCCAAATACACCAACTAGATTTACTTTCCCATCGGAAAAGATACTAAAGTTGAAAAACGAAGCATTATTTCGACTACTTACCGTGTACCTAGACACAAAAAACCAGAATAATTATATAGTATCTCTGGTTTCTAGTGCATATAAATAGAGTAAGTTATCACTGCTATGAGTGCTATGAATGTGTTAGATTTTAATAAGATCAATCAATCATTGCATTCAAAAAACGATTTGTTAGCCTAGATTTCTTAAGATATTTTGTAATTTATTTAAATTAATTTATGTAATTTATTTTTATATTAGTAGAAGGTAGGTACTAAGGCACATTGAACTTGTTCTTATACCAAAAACAACACATATAAATTATTATTTATTAGGTATAATTTATTATAATATATTGTTGTTATTAACTGAATACCGCATTACCGCATACTGTAGAACGACGTGAATACGTTCTTACGAGGAGTAAACTTGTATAAATGTCTTAAAATTAATCTAAATATTTTGAAAATTTGATTGTGAACAGAAGATAATCACTATCTAAATTACCTATCTTTATTATTTTTGATAATCAATAATAATCTAGTAAATACTTTAGTTTTTCTTCAATGCGTAATAGTGTGTTTAAGATAACGCTCATGATCAATTAGGATACTTAATCTTTAAAGATTGCCACACCCTGGATCGGAACAGAACAGAAACGAATTTCGGAATTTATATCATCGGAATCCGTCGATGTTCGCGTCGGAACAGAAACGGATTTTGTCCGCACACTGTGTCGGAACAAATTGTAATTTCGCAGCCATATTTTACTTGGCATATTGGCACCATGTCCGATGATCGAAATCAATACATTTTATCATTACATTACTTATATTTAATATTTTTGAGTGTTTGTAAAATATAATGAGTGATTTAAGTAGTGACGGAGAATACACGATATTCACACTAGCTCTTTTATCAGAAGCTGGAGAAAAAGGAGAATAAATTATAAAAAGACAGTGGGTTCATAGCATAGGCTATCGCTATGCCAAGGGAAAAAGAAATAAAGTTCCAGATATCATTCCCACTTTTAAAACAGGACAATAAAAATGTTTACAATACTTTTGGATAAGTTATAAACATTTTTGCCAATTATTGTAAGAGCATATAAAACTCGATAAGCAAAAAAAAAACACAAACTTTTGAAAATGTTTTCCACTAGACAAACAATTAGTAGTACAACTGGGGTCACTTAACTAATTAATTGATGAAAATTATTTAAGATATTTTATTTATTTTAATATTATATTACTTAAACTTTGTTATATTATTAGCGCATTAAATCGTATTTTTCTTGTTTTTTTGTAACATTTAAATTCATTTCCTAGTGATGATAGACAAAAAACCACACACACCAGTGTGAATGTGCAATACAATCAACGCTTAGAATCTAAAAAATAGACAGAATTCTGTTATGGTGATTCATATAACTGTTTCGGAAACAAAGTTGATTCTAGTGCATTCATCTATGTATTGGCAGTATAATATTTAAAATAAACGATACGAACGATGGCGTAATAAACTGTAATATCCGCAGTTACAAAATAAATTTAAATTATTAATTTCAAATTCAAATATAATTTTATGAAAAATAATTTAAACTAAACTATGCGTGTAATACAAATTATTAAATATGTACGATGTAATTATCTACAATGTTAAGCAGTGTACATTATGCCCCTTATAATATTAGTTGTACTTCCTCGTTTACTCTTTGTAGATTATTTTTGTCGATCACTAGGTATATGCATTGCGAACGAATGCAGAAGAAAACTATATTTTACTCAGTGCATCAATACAATAAAAATAATTGCGTTATATACTACAAGAAAAAACGGAATACGAAAAAAAACTGAATACGAGAAAAAACTGAATACAAGAAAAAAACGGAATACGAGAAAAACCTTTTGATGTTGTAGGTATATGAATTAAGTAACCGCCAGAATTTGGTCTGTGAATAACGGTGTGCAGACTGTGGAGTCGGGATAAATCCAGTGGTTTATGTAAACGATTCTGTGACCGAAACAATATATTATATGTATCGTTGTCATTATTTTTTTTTCTTTATAATATTTACAAAATATAATATATATATTTTATATGATTACCGTTACATGACGATTTACAACTATATAGTGTAATATAGTATATATCTATATTTACTATAATATGCAATTTCATAATAATAAATATATAATGACCGTTTACGTACCTACCTAGTACCTACCTATATAATATATAGTTATAGGACATTACAATTGTGGTAGTTTCCAAATTTTCCAATGGTTAATAGGTACCTACTTTAAAGTTTAAAGATATATTTTTGATACTGTGTTCAAATGTTTTAAACGGTTGTGATTTGTGTTAAGTCTACAGAGTACATACGAATCTACCTAATAGTTTTATTAATAAAAGGCACAATATGTGTGTGTGTATGTGTGTCCACACTCCATAGTCAAGTATGTTGCACTCATGGTTCTAAAATTTAGTACATACAGGTAATCTTATATCGGAGGATATAGACCTCGTAGTCAAATTTTTAAATTTTGAATTTTAAGGAGGAGTTCACGGAGATGAATATATTTTTGATTGTATAGGGTTGCCATTGGTATTTTGGTTACGAAACTGAAAATTATAATAACTACCTATTTTTTATTTTCCGTAACCAATGTCAACCCTATAAGTAGATATTATAATTGGATATAATTTTAGACCTGATATTAAAAATATGTATAGTTTACATTAAGACATCAGTAGCGTACCTATGGTAATGTCACTTCCCAGACCATTTTTTCACGCATATAGTACAAAACATACTTAACAATTTTTTAACTAAATATTACTACTAAGTCATCATTGGTTTTACTCATTAGAGATTTACAGGTGTCAGGAATGTGGTATCAACAAAGTTGAAAATGAGTAAAAATAAATGTCATCAAATAATTTGAATTTTAAGACAACATTGGATAATACAGTTCCTGTAACGACAGAACGTACGCATTTTCCAGTTTAAAGTGGTTTCAATTTTTAAATCGATTTAATTGTTTACAAATAATTAATTAATTATCTTTATTTCAGGCTAGACTTAATGGAATAGCGTATATGTCTACGAATAGACTATTAATTCGTTACATTTCGATGCAATTATTGACAAACTAAATAAACTAGCCAAAAACCAAAGAAACTTGGCATTTTGCTATACATTGCTGCTATTAGTTACTAATACTTATAATTTAGATATAATATTGTAGACCTGTATTTTATACTTAGTAAAAACATCTTAAATAACTGTATTAAAAATCTATGCAGTTTATATATTATAATTTATAACGGAGTTAAAGTAGGGGTAAAAATCCACGGGGATTTTATTTGTCACGGGCAACGCTCGTATGTAATAATTATAATAAGTAATAACTACATAATATCTATGTATGATCATAAATAAAATATATTAAATATACTTTTTGTAAAATTAATTTATTTGAATTCCGTGTGTACTTACACTAATTGAACTAGTTTCAATGGATGCCTCCTTTTATCATGTTACCACGCCTAGGATACAGACATATCTACCTATAGTATAGAATGTATAGATTATCTAATTTGCTTATTGTATCATTTTGATTTTTGAATACAGATTGTAAATGTTTCGATTTTTCTAATAAAAAAGTTTTCTTGTGTTTAAGATTCAAAATATTACTTACTGTAATTTATAGCCTATATAGGCATGTATAATGTCCAGACAGTAGACACCTTACTGCTTTTGGTCAATTTTGTTTTTAAATAGAAAATAGTTCAATCAAAAGTATTATAAAATGCATTCAAATGATCTCCTAACCTATAGCTTCCCGCGAAATAAAATCCTGACCTATTGCAATCCTTAATTTAGTATTCTAGAATTATTTGAATTTACATGTACTTTTAAAATTTTTTTGAACCTGGTGTATTTTTAATACCGATTCGTGTATAATAAATATGCCACATTCCTATATTCGTTTTTATTTCAATGATAATGAATTTAAAATCTTTTACAAATAAAGCTCAACCTGATTCCTCGTGACAGCAACACTGACAAGATGATCGTTAAAATGTCAAAATATGCTGTACGATGTATAAATGTATAATGTAATAACCCAAAATTATTATAGTATCTACCTATAATTGGACCTGGCCGGAATATGTGACAGTCGTCAAAAAAAAATTGATAGTCTACTATAGTATTATACCGCTCTACTGTTAGTGTGTATTTATTTCTCGACATGTTTCCCGATCATTTTGCAGTCATTTTCACAGTGATATATAGCTCATTAACCGCAGTAATATTACTTATTATAAAATGTTTATGAATTCAGCGTTTTCATACACGACACACGATATGTGACCATATTATTATTATATTAACCAATTTGTTATTCGAGACCACTTTATACTATAAACATACAACGTAAACGCGTAAGTATAGACAGATAATATTATATATATATTATGCTATTTGGTTATAATATTATGCGTGTCAACAAAAAAAAAAAAATAAATGAAAAAAACCCCGCTATTGTAACCGAAAAATATTAAACATTTTTCACGGCCTTGTCTCCGATATCGATGCAGCGCACTGTACATCATTATTATATCTATGGACATTGGACACAAACAAAGTTACGTTATGGAGTAGCCGTATCATATATACATATTTATATTTATCATATAAATACTACATTATTTATATACACACACTATTTACATATACCTACCTTATTTGGTAAACGGTGGATTTTTTCTCATTTTAGAGGGAAACAATTTCTAAAACCACCGCATCGATATATTATTATAATGCACCGTTTTTACCTGTGAAATAACATGGTCGTGTATACCTAATAATATTATACATATAAAAATACTTTGACCATACATCGTCTTGAGAACATCGGGAAAATCGAACTAATTGGCCGTGAGTAAATGGGTGGGCACCCGTGCAAATGGACCAGCTGTGTTCGTTGATATTATATTGTTATATATACTATGTGTATAGTGTAAATTGTATAGTCTTGCACTCTTGCTTATGCTGTACAACGTTTTTTCTCTGTCTCATCTCCTTATTTCTGTATGACTATATTTTGCTGTGATAATGATATTTACAGAATACTTCGCGCCAATAGCGTATAGTTCTCATCCGGCTCAACCTTTGATCCTTAATCGGCTTTATCAGCGATGTATATTTTATTGAAATTCTAATTTTTGGAATTGTTCAGTATATAACTTAAGACTTAAGGCAATAAGACCATATTATTTTCAGATACATACTTCGATTTTTCTGAAACCACATTTAATGAATGCCCTGTGTCAATATAATAATTTTTAGGGTTCCGTAGCAAAAAACGGAACCCTTATAGATTTGTCATGTCCATCCGGGTGTCACAGCCACTTTTTTCCGAAACTATAAGAACTATACTGTTGAACTTGGTAAGTAGATGTATTCTGTGAACCGCATTAAGATTTTCACACAAAAATAGAAAAAGTAAATAAATTTTGGGGGTTCGCCATTCTTAGAACTGAAACTCAAAAATGTTTTTTCATTAAACCCATATGTGTGTAGATACGTGTACCTATAAGATTTTTTTGTAAATATCAATGTAATTATAATTCGAAATACGAAAGCAATCAATTTCAGAGTTTATAAACTTGATGCACCTAGTGCCTACTGCCTATATTACCTACCAACTAAAATATAAATTGTTTAACATCAAACATAAAGTATAGGTACCTACATATTCTATGTATTAGGTATTACATTATGATTGTACAGTATGTAATATTAAATCTAGTATTATAATACCTATACTCAGTGGCTTATAGCCAAGGGGGGGTTGGGTCTCCAACCCCCATCACCCCCCCCCCATTGACATTCTCCCCTAAGTAATAAATTAAAAAAGTAATTTATATACGAAAACTGTACAAACTTGGTTTAATTTATATTTATAACCCCTCCCCCCTTGTTTCGCAATCCTAGCTACGCCACTGCCTATAAACACAGCATTTTTATAAATTATAAAATGCTTGCATTAAATTAATTAGGTACTCTTTATTATCATATATTTTAAAATCATCACAGCCCTCTTATATTTAAGCCTGGAATCGTGGATCTTACTATCTTAGTATACACTATACACAGGGCTAAACAACCCCCCCCCCCACGACTACACGCATACGCCACAACTTGCACCGTTGTAGTCTGTAGATATGACTTTAGACGGTTACCGATATACCTTTGACAAAATTATTATTCTTATATTATAAACGATAAATCATTATACCAGCTATTATTATCTTATTGTTATATAATACCATAGAGTAAGTACCTATATTATACTGTAGTTCAATATAAACTCAATGATAATATACCCAAAGACTCGACAAAATAAGCGTTTTTACATTTTATACAAATACATATACAAAGTGCACGTGACTTACAATTAAAATATACGTACTAATAATAAACATCAAAAAAATGTTCAATTAATATTATTGATTTAATTGAAATGATCGCATGGACGATTTAACAAGCGATTACCTACCTAATTCTCAATTAGAAAATATGAAAAATAAAATACGAGATTATAGGTAGGTACTGATGATTTTGTACGAGTATACAATATTAAACGAGAACACTATTTTATTGTTTAAAAACGAGAACGCTTAGCCGCATAGATATAGTATTATAATTATATTTGTATAATAGACTTTTATAGGTTAACGAGGTACGAATTACGATGACAATTTATTTGTTAAATATCCTATAGTGCTTGTAGAGTGGTGACATTGAGAACAAACAGAATTAAGAAACGGCCAGTGAATTTACACTGCGCTAATTATGTCAAGTAATTTACCATAAAATGGCGTATTGGTCGAAAGGAGATTTGACTCAACCGGTGGCGGCGGTCAGCAGCCTTCTATCGAGATCATCCACCGTGGAGACGACACTTAAGGTCATGGTACAGTGATATTTGTCTAAATTGTGGTTGCATGCCACTAAGTGTTAGTGCTCTTTACATTTATTTCGAAGAAGAAACAGCTAAAATATACCTGTTCTTGAATTTGAACATTTTTATTTTACTTTATAAAATACCTTTCGATATTCATCACCATAAATTAAGGGTGAGGGTCGTGACCCATAGATGTCAAATGACAATAGGTTGTATTAGTGATACTGTCTTAAAAAATAAAATTCAATAATCACACAACTGGTGAACTAGAAGGATTTAGATAATTAGAATTCAGAACGTACATACACAAATCAATCACCGTAATCTAATAATATTAGTCTATAGACTATATTATATTATATTATAGACTAATAAATAAATTATCAGGTTTAAAAGAAAATCGTGCGGTCTGCTTAATAACTACCTACACCTTATAATTATTATAGTTACCTATGTCCAATCAAATGAACTAAAAATTATATACACATTGATGACAGTGATTGATATAATGATATTATGCATTATTATTTATAATAGATCTGTGGCGGATATATCCTCTTTCTGAGGGGGGGGTACATTTCAAATCCACAGAGGTAATGATGTTCAACATGGGGGGGTCCGCATGTGGTGGCGAAAATCCCAAGGGGGGGTCCACCATAAATTAAGTACAAATGGTTAGGTTAGGTTTTTTGGGGGAGGTCATAGTAGAGACTTAACTTTCCCCCCTTATTATATTGATTACAAAAAACGTGAGGTGTAACCCCTCACATCCTAAACTATATAGTTAATTACATGACGACGTATAAATAAAAATTATTATTTACATAATTTACATAATTTTTCACTTACATTTAATATTTATTACCTACCTATGCATTACACCATAGTCCATGATTGATAACATTTTTTTTTGGGGGGGGGGTGTAACGACCCCCCATATTAAATACATTTTTTAGTAAATGGGCATAGAGAAAAAGTATCGGGTAGGTGCTTATTACGAAGTTTTTTTTTTTTGTTATTATTTGTCTTTCTACCTTAATTGCATATTACCGTGTACGCATATATATAGTATCTACATACAATGTACCCAAGACCAGCTAAACTACCATAATACCATATTATATATACCGGATTTTCATTTGTATACCTTTTATACCGGTATAATAATAACAATATTACTATTATAGGTAGAGGGTATAGACGTACAGAGTGACACATACACATGCGTTCATTTAATATAGCCTAGAGCACTAACGGTACCCATCACACGTATCATCATCGCCGTCGTAATATATAACTATATACAGAATACGTAGTGGCAATTTTATTCCGAGAAATTACCTGTATTGCAGCTGTTTAGACCATTCAGCAGACTTGTAAAGTATTTGAATAAATTTATTTAAATAAATTTATGATATTTAGAATACTTTTTAAATTTGTACTTTTAAAATTAATTATTTTAAGTAGACACTGTGTTCAACGTATTTGTATTTGGCAATCAAATACGTTTATATAAATATTTTTAAAAATTCAAAAAAATTATTCTTCACATTTCAGATTGTTTTTTAATACCTACCTAATAATAATATTTTTTATTTCTAGTTAAAATTAAATTATTAAACATTTATTTGAATAACAATTTTTTATTTTATATTTCATTAGTAATTAGTAATTACCTACTTATATTGTTTAATTAACTATAAAGGATTTTAGAACTAAAATATAAATATTTTTATTTATTTTCATTGTTTAGTATATTAAATCGAGTAGGTAGTACGAAGTTCTTATAGTAGGTAAATGTGACATTACAACTTTAAATTAGTAATCAGTAATCACCAATCAATATATAATTACAAAATCATATTTCTTACCTTCACTATTGTACAATCAAATAAGTAAAAATTAAAAAAGTATTTAAATGTATTTTCTTAAAAGTATTTAAAATGTGTAATAAATATTTTCTGAGCGGATGTATTTGAATAATTTGTATCCGTGTTTAAATACGATTTTATAAGTAATTTTACAAGACAGCGGTATTTACGGTACCTATATATGACCGTTTATGCGCTTTTTTCCTGTATGAATGTATGACAAATTGATACTAATATAAATAATATATTATGAATAGTAGTACGCGTATATTATAGTACCTGCCCAAAGCAAACTATACCAGTATACCCATGTCTAATGGTAACAAACAGCCAACTTACAGCACATAAACGAAACCTGTACAGGGGTCAGGGACTAAGCTAATAATAATATTTTATTATACATTTATACTGCATGACGTGAGCTGTAACCAGTATTGGAACCACTGGATTTCGGGACTTCAAGTCACTCCAGTAGTTGTAGTTTATATATTTTACGTGTTTAATTATACGTACAGGTATAGTATAATACTGTTTTCAATGGTCCAGATGATTTGAATGTGGGTCACCGGGGTTATACACTTATACGAGTTTATTTAGGTATAATACGCATGTTAATGCGGTAGTCTACATAAATTAAATTGTACAGAACTCGTCGTAGCCGGTATCTATATATAATATATATATATATATATATATATATATATTCTATTCTATATATAAGATG
Organism: Macrosiphum rosae; assembly: GCA_016617965.1. NCBI lineage: Eukaryota > Metazoa > Arthropoda > Insecta > Hemiptera > Aphididae > Macrosiphum > Macrosiphum rosae. The sequence continues at coordinate 10,261 of WHPZ01588787.1, forward strand.
TTATTTTCAACAACAAACACGCGGAAATATATTATAAATTATAATGGCATTACAAACTTAATATACCCCGACGGCTCCAGCTTAATTTTAACAACCGGTCGTCACGACATTCCTTCGGACCAAACTCCAAACAAATAATTGAAATAATATCGCATTGACTTCTTCGAGTATAATGATAATATTCGTCTACAATTTCCCGCACACTGATAATTTTTTATGTGCCGTAGTATTTTAATTATAATAATACAATATAACTATATAACTATTAACTATATAAGACTCATAATTTCAGACGTCTCTTATTTAAAACAGGTTTTATTCTTTTACTATTACGACTCCAATTAAAACATCTATGTTATTGTTTTTCCAAAATACCGTCGCTGACCGCTAGTAACCAAATGTTAATCGGTATTTGGTATTTTTTTGGTTTATTAACCTAAGAGTTTCATAAATTTAACTTTGCACTTTCCGAGTTCTAAATAGTCTTCTTAATAACCCACTGACAATCAATAATCAAATATATTGGCAATGATATAATAATATTATGTCCTTTACTTTTTTTGTTTTGATTCAACTATTATTATAATTTATAATCATACCTACATTGGTACTTTAAACAATACGTCATTATACTGAGAAATACATCATAATGTACCTATGGTTATTTTGAAGTTCAGTTGGTTTAAATGTATAGGTAGTCTGCAGAGTGCACGTATTATTTGCGTAGCTAGACCAATATTCTTGGGGAAAAATTGTGAAGAATTTCCAGACCCCCTTCCTTTGCAGTGTATATAATATATTAACTATAATTTCAAACGCATATTTATGTACTGTATAGTGTATTATAATATTATGTGTAAAACAGTTACATCTCAATAAAATAAAATTGTCACAACTATTTTAACATAATTTTCCTGCAAGTAAATTATTTAATTTTTTTATTTAAACTAGAGATTAGCAATAGGCTGCAAGTATATTTTTGTGTTGAACTAACACGACAATATTTTCGAGTAGAACATGCAAAATAAAATATAATATAGGTTAAATATATTTTATTAACTGTTGTTTTTAATATAATGACTGGAGTTTATAAGATAATGAGTTTAAATAACACGTTGATATTAAAACGATGATACTTCAACTCTATTAAAATTTAAAAGTATTAGGTGGCCAAACGTAGATTAGATGTTTTTCTGTAGTATAAGTATAACGGTCTAATGACATCTATAGCCGTACTTCATGTACGAATATGGCGACAAAAATACATTATTACGTAGGTAGGAAATACACTATAATATTATACTGTATAATTTAGAAGACATGTTATAAAGTAACTCATGGTGTTACGTATATTATTTGCTCGACATAATAATATATAAATATGTGATATCACTTTCGTAATTGATCTATTTAATTACATTTAATATGATTTTTAACTGTTTAATAGGTTTTATAGTCACATAAGTTATACATGCAGTATAAATTCCACCGTTCAAAAGATCTTTACGATCAATACTATAACCCGCATGTCGTATATTTGACATATTATCTAACAACACCGATGTCATAGCTTCTACTGTAATAGTGTGACTATTACCTACTGTAATATATTCAAAACTTAGAATTTGAATAAAAAAATGTGGGATTAATTACCATAAATAATAATAAAAAAAACAATAGATAAACCCATCGAGCTGTTTATAAGACATATACCTAGTTACATTTGGTAACTAATTTAACTATTTAAACTAAATTACAACAAATTAAATAACATAATATTTATATAGCTTTTGTCAAATTTATTTTAAATGCTTCTTCATATATAGAATATAATCACTTTAATTCAAAGGTTTATTAGAATACGAATTTAGGTATGATAATTTTATTATATTAATTAATCCCTATGGCTTATACTTTAAAGGTGTTTAACGTTTAAGTTTAAATAATTATCTTCTATTGATGAAATACTATTTAAATTATTTTACTAGGTACCTAAGTATGTATGTATGTAGTTATCGACAACATAAATTCGTAAGAAAAGTAAGAATAATCAAGACTGGGAAATGTGAATTATTAAATGTATTCTCATTTCTCATGTAGTTGTGACTTTTTTATTGTGACATAATATAGAAGATATTAATTTCAGTAAAATTTGTTTTTCACATTACTATAGTGCATTGTGCTTGAACAAAAACTTTTTTAATATTTGAGTTACCTACCTATTATTAAAGTATTGTGGATAAAAAATTTTTCGTTATAATATAAAATATATATAGATAGTTTTTTTTTTTTATAGATATTGTAGTTCAAATTTGGACGAAATTAGATATTTAAACGAAGAATAACGGTTTTAGTAATTTTGTGTTAATTTAAAAATATTATTCATGGGTAGGTATTAGGTAACTTATTGAAACTTTTAAAGACTTAAAGTATATTATAATTTATTATATTGTGCACACAAAATTACATTTTCAAATTAAATGTATATTATGCAAAAAACTAATTCAATCTACTGTATAGCCAATGTCTAATATCAAAATACATATATCACATTCACAATTATTCTGTATCATTGAATTAAAATTTAATACAACATTTTAATTGAACCCTCTAGGCACCTAGTGTATACATAGAAGAGCGGTAACCATACTTGCTCACATTTTTAACATTACATTGTGTGATATTCACATAATGAATTCCTCAAATAATGAATTTATTCAAATATTCATGTTTGAGTTTTTAAGTATAGTAGGTACCTAAGGAGTAAGGACCATATATTTTAAAATAGTTTTAATATACCATGTAAAGAGTTTCCTGTGACGATTTTCTTTCTATGAGAAACACCCTTTTATATGTTTTTACTTTTTAGTATTTAAGTATTATAGTGGTCTGGAAATGGGGGCTATGATAATAATTTGAACATTTTACATACTAATATTAATCCAACAACATTTTATAATTTTTAAAAATTGTCCGAGTATAATACATTTTAGATCCGCAATATTTCATCCATTTTCTATTTTTGTAAAACAATTTTTAAGGATTATTATTAGGGCAGAGGACTTGTAGCATTTGCATATTTATTTTGCACAGTCACAAAAATAGCAGAGTGCGAAACAAATGCGTTTCATGCTTCCACAAAGCTAGTTTTGAAATTTTATTGTGCATATAAATGCATATTTTGCCTTTTTTTTATTTTTAGTGCATATTTTTTGTTTTTTCTGTTTGTAGGGCAAATTTATTCACTTTTATACTTTTAGATGCATATTTTAAATAATTTATAGTTTTACCAATATTTTTTCGTCAACGTTTTTATTTATTTATTCACACAACCAAAATAACGTTGATATTATCAACGATATTTCTCGAGATTTGCCGATCAGATGCCGCAATTTGTGAAAAATGATTCAAGAAAAGGTGAATGATGTTTTAGAGAAAAATGAAGGTTACCAAACATGAGCTCAAATTTCAAAAATTTTAACTGGAGAAGAAACTTCAATGGTCAGAATACCTAAAAATTGAGCCTTGGCGATTTAGCATACTTTAAATAAGCTCCTATAAATTCCGTGGACGTAGAACGTTCTTTTTCGATGTTTAAAGTCTTGTTATCCGACAATAGGAAAAGTTTTACGTTTGAAAATTAGAAAAAACACCTTATTGTCCAATGCAACTTCAAAGGTAAAAATTTTTGTTAATCTTAAATATTTGAAACTAAAATATTTTGTTAATTGTTTTTTAGTAGTCGAAGAAGTTGAAAGTTTTGAAGAAGTATCCAGTTAAAATAATAATTCAAAGAGTCCAAATAATTCAAATAATTAATTGTAAGTTGTTAAATAAAGTTGAAAATAAAATGTATTCATCAAAATAATGAGTACCTACAGAAAAATTCTTATTTTTTGTTTAAAAATATTCACTTTAAAATGCATATTTTTTATATTTAAGTGCATATTTTTAATGCATATTTGGTAACTTTTTAGAGCTACAAGTCCTCTGCCCTAATTATTATCAATAGTATAAACATATTAATAACTTAGAAATAACTTGTTAGAATTTTGATTTAGATACATTAATATTTTCAATAAATCATCTGTTTAACAATTTACATTTTACAGTAAAAAAGTTGGTTCTCGTTTGAAAAATAAATAAGTTTTTATTGCCATAGAACACTCCTTGAATGGTATAAAACTTTTAAGTTTAAACAGTTTGAAATAATATGGTCCTCAATAGTATAAATAAAATTCAAAATATCTGAACGTTGTTAATATTTACTGTACATATATAATATGTACAAATCAAAGTGAGCGTACATATTAAACTACATAATATTATGGTGAATCACTATCTAAAGTTGTACAGGCTTACGAAATGCTGGGAGTTAGGCGCCTGGCATGTACAAAGAAAAACATTTCTATAGGGAGGCGGGGTTATAAATATAATCAATATAAATTAAAAATCTATAATTGTAATAGTTGTAATACTTTTTTTTTTAATTTAAATAGGTCTCACGATCATATTATAAGAAATATTATACTAGAATAATCAAAAGTACTCATAAAATCATATTATATATTTTTGTTTGATATAGATCGCTCGATCCAATTATTAAATACACATATATAGTACAAGTACTTATTGTACAGGTCATAAAAATTAAATTTGAAAATAAGTATGTAAATATTAATCATTTTAAGTTAATATAGGTATATAAGTTATCTATAATAATTAATAAAATATATTATATTAAGTATCATATTGTATTATTGGAATATTTATATTTTATATATATATATCAATAATTGTATATCTACCCTATATTAATTACTATATAATTTTATAAAGGTACCTATACTCATTTTAATGAAACTATGAAAGTATTAATATAATTGTTCGTAATAATTATTAAAAACCGTTTACAATTGTTAAAAGTTATATTTATATATAATATTAACTATATAATATAGGTACAATTAGGTAAATTAATGTTTATAATTGTATTATAATAATATATTATCAAAATTAGAAGTCATGCCTACTTAAAAGAAAACTGATTTATCGGAAGTAAGAAATTATGAACATATAATATTTTAGTGTTATTTTCCTAATAAATTATATCATAAACTATTATTGTATCATATATTATAATATTATGTACAGCCGTATTGGTCTTACTGTCCTGTTTCAATTTTCAAATATGTTTATTCCTTATAAAATAAACAATATTATATGATTTATATCATACATCGTATTATTTATATTAACGGTACAACTGTATAAGTGTTGTGACTTGTGGTACATAAAGATAAAATAAAACTCGTCCTCGACTCGCACTTACATGTAACGCGTGGACGGTGTAGGGTAGCTGCACCGGCGGTGAATCGCAACAGTCATAGTCGTCGTCTCCGGTCAATGGTATCACACACACGCACACACATAATATTATATATAATATATTAATAATATTATATTGAATTATATTATTATGTTATATCGATGAAAAATGAATAACCGTTCATCGGACGCGCCTGTTGATCTCGGATGAAACACTGATGCGTAATATATTATTATTATTTTTTTTTAAAAATTTTTCACTTTACACGAGACAGATATATTGTGCGTATAACTTAAAACATATTATACATATTATTATTATTATTATTATATTAATAAAACCGGACACGACTGCGACCGCCGACGCCGATCTATCTAACGTTCACGCTCCGACTGACACAACCGGTCCGCTCCACAGACGCATCGCGTTTACAGATTTTTCATCTTGTGTATTAAATTTATTTTTTTTCTCAAATTTATCGGTTCTTTACCATTTCCCTAGGCGGTCGACGCGCGCTCACGCGGTGGAGAGGGGGACATACTTTTACAGGGGAAAACGTTTTGTAGTTAACGTGGTGAAGAGGGAAGGCAGGGCGTGAACTGAAGCGATATATAGGTTGATATATGACGTACAACTTAAGTACATTATAAACTATAATATTGTTGTGTGGGAAAAAAATTAAGGAACAAACGAAGATATACTAATATACTAAAGGTAATACTTACCTATGTTCGTTTTTGAATTTTTTTTTTCTTTCAAAATGTAAGTTTTAAGGTATTAAATCTGAAAGTAATTGAAAAATAATGTCACTCTTTTTACATTGCAAGTTATATCAAAAAGCCGAGAAAAAATCGATTTAAATATAACCGCATAATAATTATTTGAAAAAACTGTTTTTTTTTTTTTTTTATTGAAAATTAGTTTAATTTTTAGGCAGAATATGAAGTAAATATATCAGATTTTACAATCGTACTTACTTTTAAGCGTTGGACAGCGACCTTTTTCCGTCGGTAAAGTGGTTATCCCCATGGTGCCGGTTGGTTAAGAGGAAATCCCCAAAAGTGCTGTGCACGTATATCACGCGTATCTCATGCACTCGTAGGAATTTCTTTTCTAGGACTTCCAGTTTTCTTTCATCATCTTCTTTTGACGTTGGCCACGTTTCGCATTTAATTTTTAAAACTTTTGGTTACATCTTTTATTCGTAATGCTTCGAAAACATTGTATTATATTAAAAAATTACTGTCCCACAACTTGTTAAAATAGGTAAAAAAAAAATTTTAATTTGTTATGAGTGCTGCGCGTGGCAGTCAAATAGGTACTCAATAGTAACGTTGCGCGCAAGCGCATAAACGTAAAATCGCAAACTTTGGAACGCCATAACTTCTAAAATAATAGTATCCGGTAAAAAAAATGTGCGCCATCGCTTTAAGCATTAAAAAACAAGTCTTTTGAAAAAAAAAATTGAAAATGTTGATCCGCCCAATGCACATATACAACACGCATCGTTTTAATACCTGTAACTCTTAAACTAAGCCAGATATCCCAATTCTGACTTCACTAAAAACGTTTTCATCTAAAACTATAGGTAGTAAAAAAAATTAATATTAAAAAATAGATTTTCAGCTAATTTTAGAAATGATTTTGGGTGAATTTTGAATATGCTATTGTTCAATGTTCCCGCGTAAGAACTTTAAAATGTTTATGTTAGGTAAGTTTTGATTTTGGTATTTTACCAATCTATTGAGACTTTGAGAGTTAAAAACTACACATTTTGAAAAAAAAAATTTTTAAATATTCAATTCGCAGTATTTTTTTTACCTATTTTAAAATTTAATAGAAAAATCCATTGTTGCCAACTGTTGAAAATCATATCGATATTTATTGTTCTATGATTGATGATATCGATAAGATTAAATTAATTAATATAAATAATATAATATTATAATATTATGACGTATAATATGGATTAATATGAGTCCATGAATAAAATTAATGATGTTCATGGCGATTATTAGTCTAGATTTCCAAGATTTCCAAAAGTTACAGAATATTTCCAGTATTACCAACCAATTACTGAGATTTCCAATGATTGGAAAAAGTGATAAAGATTAATGAACGTTTTTTTTTTTTTTATCAATATTGTTATGTTTAATATTTTCGTATCACTCTTATATTCATAATCATAACTATTCAATACTTCAATAGTCAATACTGAATTCAACACACATTTTTCAAGTATACACTATACATTTTTATACAATTTGACACACAAGATACAAGCAAAATATAGCAATATAATAATATTATATTATTATTGCAGTACTGATTATATATTTTATATTTTTATATATTCCGTGATTGTTAAAACCTCGCTAGTCGCTACTCAGGTAAAAGTTACTAATAGTGTCTATAAATCATCCAATATGTCTTATATGTTAGCGCATTTGTTTAATGGCTGGCAAGTCGATCAGGCAATTCTCTCGGAGGAAGATAGGGTGGTTGTAAGTAGAATATTTTACTAATATTTAGATTTAATTAGAGTACTAGATTAGGTATGGATTTTATTATATTTTATTTTGTTTATTTGTTTTAATTAATTTTGCATTTTCCTCATTATTTTGTAATTTTTAAAGTATTTAAATCTTAAACCAATAATGGTATACAAATGTAACTAAAAACTAACATACTAATAATATTTTCCTTTAATTTAATTTAAAAATTAAAATTGAATATAAATAAAACACTGGCTCGTAATTTGTATTACTTTAGATAAAACTTCATATTTTTATCAATAAATATTTAATTTTTATTACAAATATTAGATTATTTTATCTTGAAATTTAAATATTATATTGTTAGTGACAATGTCTACTCCTCAGTAAGTTTAGTATTCTTTTTAAATTGTAATACCATAGAGTTTGTTATTAATATATCATACAATTTTGCTCCAGGGGTGGCTTATGGACCAATTTTTACTAAAAATATAAAAATATTATTACTTATTTCTCATTGGGACACTAGTTAAATGCCACTAATTATTATTGTGAATATTTTCATAATATTAAAAATCGTATACGTAAATTAGATCCTTAAGGGGATTCCACCCTGTAATTTTCTGTCTTTATCTAACACACGCGCAACATAGTATCTTAGACGTGTTCTTTGCTAAACATACCAATTGATCTAATGAAGCGATAAGAATTCTGAAAACAGATTTGAATTCGTTGTCTAGTCTACTTGAAATCGACTTTCCCAGATTTTTGGTACTATCCTTCAAATTTCAGAAAACGTCATTGAGAAGCTAAAATCAAAAAATCAAAATTGTGGGAAAGTCAATTGCAAGAGGACTTGATGACAAATTCAAATCTGTTTTTAGAATTCTTATTGCTTCATTAGATCAATTGGTATGTTTGGTAAAGAATCCGTTTAAAATCCTATGTCGCTCGTGTGTTAGACAAAAACCGAAAATCATGGTATGGAATCCCCCTTAAGATTCAATGTCAATTAAAATCTTAAAAAAAATAGTTGAAACCTTGAAACCCAACATAATATAGAGACTAATGTAATATACATCAAAGTAATTTTGGATGTTTGGTTTCTGAAATAACACGTTTAAAAACAATTTAGCATGCTATTAACACACTGTCACCCTCCAAAAAACATTGCAATAATATTGATTAGTTTTGTTAATAGTATGCTAAATTGTTTTATAATAATTATAAAAGGTAAAATTAAAACAGGAAATACTATTTCTAAAAGAACCTGTTAATGTGGAACATATTTGTTCAAAATATAAACATATTATTATTTATTACTGACAGATCTAAGATAAAGAATTGAAATTGAAAACTTGATATATTAACTTTATATAATATATAGGTCAATTATTTTAACACTATTTTTTAATTATTTAAACTCTTTTATTGTAATGAATTATTTTTAACAATTTGTAATTGAATTAAAATATGTTTTTAGCTTTTTAAATGATTTTAAGTGCTCTTTCCATAGTTTTTTATTGTTTAAAAATCGATACTCTATTACAATAATAGTCTAGGATAGGTAAATATGTTTAATATAATTCTTACATTATAATTTACAGGTTATTCGTTTTGGTCACGATTGGGATCCTACATGCATGAAAATGGATGAAGTTTTGTATAATATTGCTGAAAAAGTGAAGAACTTTGCTGTTATATATTTAGTAGACATCACCAAAGTACCAGATTTTAATAAAATGTAACTAAATAAACTATTCCATTGATATCATATAAATGTATGCTCTTATTACAATTATTGGTTATTTATTTAGGTATGAATTGTACGATCCATGCACAGTTATGTTTTTCTTCCGTAACAAACATATTATGATTGATTTGGGTACCGGAAATAACAATAAAATTAATTGGGCACTTGAAGACAAACAAGAAATGATAGATATTGTTGAAACAGTATATAGAGGTGCCAGAAAAGGACGTGGTTTAGTTGTTTCTCCTAAAGATTACTCTACAAAATACCGTTACTAAATAGTTAGTATAATATACTAGTTTATATCTTATACTATTATCGTATGTAAATGTAATGTATTGTGTGTGTGTGTATATATATATGTAATTTAATTTAATTTAATTGTTTTGATAATTATATTTAATACACTCCTGTAAAAACAAATAAAATATTTTTGACTAATGTAGAAGTGAAAATAATATAAACAATTTAAGTTCTTTAACTTAAATGTTTACTATTTTATAGTTATATATACATTCATTTATTTACAATTTGAAGTACAGAATCTTATATAGTATAATACTAATTTTGCTGTATTGTGGTTTTGTTATATGCTTTAAAGTTGTAAGTAGGAATTCGAAATAAGAAATATTTTGAAAATTATATTTTATACTTGTATAATTTTTAATTCTTGATTTTCTCATCACAATATAAAAATTAATAAAACTATGATTTTCAAATACTAACAGAGTGGTAATTAATCCTGTATAAACATCTTAACATTCCAATTAAGTGAAAATTGCAGACTGGAATACTAGGTTGGATACTGCCATGATCGGGATTCAAATTATTATTTTTGACATAGTGCCCAGTGCCCCAGCAAACCACACAATTTGTGTATCAAGTTTTCAAATATTACTCTTGTGTTATTAACGTTTGAATGTATGGGCGCAGATTACATAAGTACAGAACATAATGTATTAGTATGTCCGTAGGAGTAAGTAATAAGAATTAAGTATTAAACAATACTTACTAAGTAATTTAGAATAAAATATTAATGGTAAAGTAACTTATATTAAATGGTCACCCACAGAATACAGTTAAGTACTTTACAATTTTACATATTATAATAATAATATGTGGTCACCAATCGACAATCAGCATTAACTACTTGGTGTTATCAGTTATCAGTTATCACTATATAATATTTTGTTTTATCAGTCAAAAATTCATGTTATCTCATAGAACAGTAATATCCCGGAATATAATAATTTATTATTTAGCACTAAATAGTAAATAGTTGTACCTATTATAGATTTAAACTCAATATTTTCTAAACTATTGTATAATTAGTAATCGCAGTAATTAACAACTGTCAAACGGTGGTGACAGATGTGCTTGTTTAATGACCGTCTAATTTCACAAAAAGAACACATAGGTTATTACTTTAATTTTTATATTAAAATATGAATTGTATCTTAATTTTCAAATGATAATTTAAAAATATTACAATTATAATTTCAGTGCACTTTCAACGTTGTAACATATGTTAAATTAAATAATCAACTCAACAATTCAATACATTTAATAATCAATATTTTAATTTAAAAAAATGGATGTAAGTGATTTTTATTTTGTACCTAGATTATGATAATTTTACCTACATAATTTTCCAATTATATATTAAAACTATGCTGCTAACTTGCATATGCAATACTTAGTATATTGTATATTAATTAATAAGTGTTAATGAAATTACATAGAGTACTGCATTGGAACGTAAATTGAATAGCAAAACTGCAGCTCTCACAGTATTAAGTGAAGAATTAGAGAAATGTAGAATTGAACGAGATCATTTGAAAATCATTTTGGAAAATAAAATGTTACATAATACATACAATAGAGTAATATAATTAATCTTGAAAAATAAGTTTTCTATTAAAATTATTACATTTGTACATACATTTAGAATTACCAATTGAATTACGATAAACTTGTGAATCAACTTAGAGAAGAAAATAAGATACTGAGATTGGAAGCTGAGGATGTACGTCAAAAATTACAGGATGCTCAAGGTGACAACCAAGTAAGACATTTTAATTTATTTGTCATAGGTACCTAACACTCATAACCAAATAAGCTTATTGAAAGCTTTAATTCAGAATAGACAGTTTCAACTTCCCGGCTGAAAATAACTTCTTTCAATTTATAACTTTAAGATGAACATTTAATTACAGATTTCCAAGTATGAGTTAAATATCTGTTTTAAATGCATCTATTCAATATTTTGTTTTTTGGTTTTTACCAGTAAACTCGGTAAATTCACTTAAGTAAAAGATTAGTGCAGGCAACTGTTTTATTATTATCATAATTCAAAACATATTCGTGGTCTTAAAATATAAATCAGAGTTTTATAAATACTTAGTATATTTATTAGTCTTATGTTCGTATGCATATTCAATTTATGTGTCACAAAAGTCATAGTTTAACATGTCTTATGTGACACATAAATTGACTATACATACAGGCATTATTGATCTTCTTCTTCTTCTTCATCAGCTCAGCGGTCTATTCAGGATCAGCGCTGCCATCAAAATCTCTCTCCATTATTAATCCATTTTCTATTTTGTTGATCTCGGTATAAGATATAATATAATATGAATCTAGGGAAAAATTAACATTTTCCAAAATGTTCAAGGTAAAAATATACTAAAACTAATTTATTATAAATACTATCTGACTAAACGTAAATAGGAGAATTCCTGCTAGATTACCTTCTTCAGTTTTGAATGTACATGAATTTATGTTAAACAATTTTGGTAATAGCAATAATTTTTAGCCGCCAACAACTAAACTAAAATAGAATCATATATTATCAAGATTAGTTAACTATTCTCATCCAACTATATGCTTACTTAAATATGTGATTATATACAACATTAAAATAGGTCCTTTAAAGAAATTGGACAACTAACACTGAAAAAATGTTGAAAATTTAAAAACAGACAATGATTCTTTAAAAAAATTATTAAATAATTAATAATTTTCTAACAGGTTTTAAGAACTGGTGGTTTTGTCAAGGATTGTATAAATACAATATTAACAAGCTCTGATAGTAAAGAAGAATTAGTAAAAAATTTAGAAATCATACATTCAAAAGTATGTATTATCATCACGTAAATATTATTGAATGTATTTTTATAAAATTATTTTGCGTTAAATTTTAGTACCAGCAGTTAAAGCTTGATTTTGGTTTATTACTGGATGATAAACAAGAATTAATCACCGAACGAGATGGATTTCGAAGTAAAATACGACGGTTAAATTATCAATTAGCGGCCTCTTTAAATGCCAATAAAAATCAATGCGTATTAGATATTGATAGTTTATTATTAGAAAACAAGTATGTACTTTAAAATTAATAATAAATATACTTAGTATACATTTTAAAAATATCAATTGCATGATATTTAGGTATTTAAATGAAAGACTGCAGTTAGAGATTGCCGAAAAGGAAATGATAAGGAAAACAAATTCATTATACCAGGTTTATGTCCTTTACAGCTTTTTACGGTACAATTTTTGAATGTAGACTGTTTATATAGTGCAGTTGATGAGTTGATCATAGATTGTTAAAATATATACTCAATATATGATTCATTCATGTAGTTTGGGCTGTTTTATTTATCATTTTGCATTGATATTATCGTGCGCTTTTCTTTTCAAAAGCTATTCTTATATTATTATTACAAATTACTTGTTATACAACAATATATTTTGATAGAAAAACATTTTTAGTCTTTCGACTAATAGTAATAAATTTTGATACACATTGTATGATAGTGCTACAAATATAAAGAACTAATTACTCATAGTAAATTCAAAAAATATTTATTTTGATTTAGTTATAATTAGTCATTTTTAATATAATAAGACAAATTTTAAAATTTTAAAAAAATGAACTACTTTATGTTTTCAAGCTATATGTATATATATATAAAAAAAATGGTGGAGTACATGGTTATTTATACTGAATAAATAGTAATTTCATGCTGGAATAAAATCAGAAAATAACAGGCAAGCATCAAATTTTTATACACTATAACTTCATCTTTGAAATAACTTTCATTATTTTAATATCTTTTATTAAAAAGTTATTTAATTTTTATAACTAAAATTGTTTTTTTTTTTTTTATAGTTGATTTAATGTTTTGCTTATTTAACACAGATTTGTTATCTAACTCGCATGTCAATACTTGGTATATTTGTAGTCTTCATTGTTCTTCCTCGAATTAAATGGTTTTTCTTTGTAAATTACTTACAATATAATAACCACACCTTTACAATCAAGAAACTAACTGTGATGTACCTATTGTTTATTTTATAATAACTTACTTAACTCGTCTTATTTTGAATAGTTAACTAAAAAATGTATTATATTTCAGTTAAAAATTAATAATAACTCTAATAACACTTCATTAGAGTATGCTCCACTTTATTTATGACAAAAATGTCTTTCTATTTATTATTTTCGTCTTTTACTCACTAATTGAAAATAGATGGGTGTCCTTTTTAGATTGTTTCTATAAATATATTTATAGTTCATATTTACATTTTTTATTAATATGTATTTATTTAACAAAATGTTATTATTTTAGAGTACATCAAAAACAAATGAAGATTCATCCTTAATGTCTGCTAGTAATGCAATAACCCGTAAAGTAATAGCTTGCAAACAAAGTGAGTTGCATTATGTTATACTCCTATTTATATCAACAAATTTTAATTTTGATTAAATTTAGTGCAACAAATTTTGGAAACTGGGAATCTTCAAGCTTTGTTTTCAAACAGCACAACACTCGCAGATTTAAGAAAATTATGCCAGACACTATTTGAAGCATTACAAGATAAAACTATAGCGCTTAATCATCAGAAAAAAACAAATAAGTATTGTTATATATGATTTGGAGTATTTTTAAATGTGTAATATTACTCTAATTCTGTATAGAGTATTAGCTAAAAGATTAGAAGACTTGGAAAAAAAGATAAAAACAACTAACCAAGCGGAAGCCATTATGTCACCTTCGCTGGTTTTATTGAATGAATGTTCAAATACATCTGATGAAACTGATTTTGAAACAAGTTCTATTGATGGTTAGTAAAAACAAAACCATATTATGTAATTTTATAAAAATACATTTGATTAGAAAGTTTTAGTTGAAAATATTTTATTTTTGGAAAAAACTGTAATTTAGTGTAATTTAATATAATAATAAAATATTACGAAATGGCAAAGAAAAAATTTATTTTTAATTTGTCTTGAGCCGGATCCATCCTAAATAGTGTAGTTGAGCAAGCATGAGCATAATAATAATAATATTATGACAATGGCTTTCACAATAATTTGATTATTTCTATGGTCATGTTCACACAATAACATTCATTAGTCATTAATCATTATAGTAGTTATAATATTCATTATTATTTAATATTTGATGTTCTTATTTTATAAACTAACACTTCGTTTCTTTCTTCCATTTTATTTCAGAATCAAACACTTGTCTAACTTCTAAAGAAGATAATTCCATTATTAAAAGTAAGAATTTTTATATCATCTATATTATTGTTTGTGGTATGAATGTAATATAGAAAAAAGTGTACGTAAAGCTCTTAGTAAAAAAATATTAATTTAGTATATAATACAACAATTTGTTGTAATCTGATGTAAATATGTAATTCAAAAAAAAAAAAATAGCAAATTTAGGGAAAGAATCGAGAACAAAGCAACAGTTTTATACTATTTGTTTTAGGTAATTTACTACTTGATTATAAATTCTTCTGCTATCTGATGAGGCTTGAATGTTATAGAAAATCTGATTTTTTGTATCAACTAAAAAAAATTTTCTAAACATTATTTATTAATATTATATTTTTTTTCAGATATTGATTTTGATAAGTATCCTAATGAAATGAATACTCTACCAAAAAATTTGCAGCAACTTGTTACTGAGGCTATGCAAACAATAACATTTGATTCATCAACCCCTATCTCTGCTAAAGCACGTCTCAGTTCTACTTCAGATTAAACATATAATTTAATACTCTACACAATATAATGTTGCATTTTTAATAGATATTTGTTTTATTTTAAAATAAGTGTTACTGTACAAAGAATCTAGTTTACTAGAATTTGCTTTAAAATCACCGCTAACTGTAGAAGACATCTTCTAGCTATTTGTATTTTTAATTTAAAAATTATTTATTATTTTTAAGCGGCCCGGTGCCAGTTTTTCCAATTTTTGGCAATTCTATAAAATTTGAAAATTAAATTTTATATTTTAGTTACCACCTTAATTATAATACTTTAAACTAATCTACTAAAAAATGACTTCACGGAATAGATCTCTGGCTTTTTAGAATTTTGATTCTATTTTTTTTTAATCTGAAAGAAGAAGACTTATAGGACGCATCAAACTTCAATATTTATTTTATGGTATAGGGTATAATTTAAAAAAAAAAGCTTAAAATTGTATTATTTTTGAAGACATTATAAAGTTTGAAATTAAAATATTGAAAAACAGAGTTTGATGGGGGCTGTAGAAATATTACCCTTTATTAGTTAAAAAAACAAATTATCAAATTTGGTTGATTCTATAGAACAGGATCATTATTCCCAAAGAGCGTACTTTTGTGTACAAAATTACAATGGCACCGGGCGCCAAATCCTTAACAATTTTCGGGGGGCTAACATTATTAACATCAATGTGAGCGGAGAGGCTTTGATTCCACACAACTAAAAAAGGAGTGGGCTTGACAGACTTTTTTGGGGAGGGTAGGGGGATAAGCCCTCTCAAGGTCCCTTGATTTCAGCCAATGGCGGGCGCCTTAAGATAAAAGTTAAAATATCATTGTCACACATTCTAATGTTAAGTTTAATATTAAATTGTTGTAAAAATGCAATAGTATTATCATAATCATGCAGTTTGTATATTTCTATAACACTATTTATATATTAAAAATAATAATAATAATAATAATAATAATACATTTATACACTGACTTTCTTATTACTTGATTTACCTACTTAACATATCTATAAACCATTTATTGTATAATCTAAACAACACAAAATCACAACTGGTGGAAGGATATTTTGCTGTTATAATGATGATTTTAGCCAGTACAAAAACATTTATTAAAAGAATATTTTATTTTTATTAACCATTTCACTATTAGAACCATTGCCCTTTTTCTTAATATAAAAATAACAATTATTTAGTTTAATATCTTTGATACCTGTATTCTAATTGTAATATGCACATTTTAGTATACCTATGATTATTCTGTGATTATATTTTTCTTTGTCTACCGGGCCCAGCCAGTGGTACATCTCTTTCTTCCCAAAGTGTTACACCATCACAAGCACATATTTTTTTGTTATTTTCAAATAAACCAGAAGATCTAGCGATAATACCACAAGCAATTCTGTAAAAATAAAACAATGTAAGTTAATGTGCTGAAATAGGAAGTGAACACTAATGATTAGGGTGGAGGACTTTAAGCATTTTTACATTTGTTTTGTGCAATCGTAAAAAAGGTCAGCTAGAAACAAGTTTATTTTTTGAGACACCTATTTCGGTTTTATCGATTATGTTCGGTCATTTTCTTTTAAATAACGATTATTAAAACAATCAGTTCTTATAACCCATTTGATTATTTGAAATTATGCATGCACTGTGGCTGCAGGTCCAGTATTTAAGTGTACACTCGTTACTGACTTAGCTATTGTTTGTATTTTATTCAATGTAATTTTTATTGATAAATGCTATTTATTAATTAAGATCCCCACTAACTGCAGCAATAAAAATGCAGTGAATCACCATCATCATTGCAGTGTGTGGGTACCTTTAAGTTATTAGAAGAAATAAGTAAGTGAATATACTATTATAGTAAATTTTAATGAGATTACCCCATCCAAATTAGTTTTTATAACTTAGGTGTGAACATGGATATATAAACGTAATATGTGTGTGAGTTATTGGGTTATGTATGACTACCCTGCCAGAAATGTCTGTGCACGCTTATGAATATTATTTATGGCTATGTGATTATATGTTGATTTACTGAAAATAGCAAGAAAAATCAATTTAATACTGAAAAGAAATATTTTTAATTATAATTTATTTATTTTTATATAGATATATTTATTTTAACCCTTTCACTACTCCACACATACTATTATGTTCAAAATAGTAAATACTTATGATGTTCACTGTTCCAGACGTACTATTACATTCCTGTATTTTATTTATTTCCTGTATTCAGATAACCATAGAGTTTTAGGAAACCCTGGCTCGTATTATTTCAAACATAATAGATCATATAGATCTCAAAATTAAAATTTTAAAAATGTTTAATTTATGTAGCAGAGCATAAGTAGTGGTAGCAGTGTAAAGATTAAGTGTAGGTTATTATAAGTGTAAATATATATATTTTAGAACAGAAATATTTGTCATATTATTTTAAATATTTTGAGGAACGATTGTGTTCACTGTCATGATTTAAGATTTACATTGATAGGTATATAAAATACAAATTGTATAATTTAAGTCTTGACCACTGCTTACATTAATTCACATACAAGACCCAACCCAAATAAACAACTTATCCCAAAAATACATTTTTAAATCATTTTTTTTTCTAATTTTAGATAGTTATTATTAATTTACCTTTTTCCACTATTTCCATCTATATCTGATGTATTAATTTTGGTTTTACCACAATCGTCTTCATTTTCTGTGATACCAACTGATCGACCAATTAAATGTGATACATTTATTAATTTATCTTTAAAGTAAAATATTGCTCTTCCATCTTCATTAGCAGTGATATTTCCTAAATCACCTGTGTGCTGTAACATTAATTAAACGTTAATGAGCAAACTGAATATAAATAATAATAAATAATAAATAGTACCAACCAACTATAGCTAGAGTTCTTGTATGGGTAAATTCATTAAAAATCAGTCATACCTATATTGATAGTTCCTTACGCCGTGTCCTACATGAATCCGGCAAAAAGCAAAACATTGTTTGTATTTTGCGCATTGGACGCATCACACTGCGTCACAATAGACATTGCACGTACTTGTCGTACTAGCCGCATTCATGTAGGACACAACGTAAAAGCCAAAGTATTATATACGAGTAAAGCATAAGCTTTATAATAATGCAAAGTAAATCATAAAAAAAAATTTTCATTTTTTTTTATATCATACCCTGAAATTCGGGTCATCAGTTTGATTGCCATGTGATGTTTGTTTCAAATTAAGATGATCTCCAATCCTGAAAACGAATGAGTTAATTTAAAAGAATCATGATAATTTATTTAAATGGTTCAAACCTATCGCATCCGTTAGATAAATCCCCACATTCATATATATGGATACCATGTTTTCCTGGGGATAATCCATCAATAGTACCATCCACTATACATTCATCATTGTTTATCTGAACAAATCGAACAACACCATTTATACCTAATTTACTATAACCAGTTGATCCACCAAGCATAGCAACAGCAGCGCCCAAGTTCTTGTCAACTTCAATAAAAATTAAAAAGAGTTGTATTGGATGTATAATATATTATAATAAGGACTGAACAAGATAATTCTTACGTGTAGCACTTCCATATCCTTTAAGTACTGCTTTAATACCGGTTTTTTCAATAGAATTCAAAATAAGGGAAGACGGTTGATCTGTAGTGATGGTAACAATTCCAGTTTCATAGGATATATGAATGTCAGATTTTGAAATTCCATTTTGGCTCAGTTGATCTTGAATTTTATCTGCACATGATGGAGATGACATTTTAACAGCAAATTCTACCTAAAAAATTAAAAAATAAAAGTAAATAAAAATATTGTAAAATATAGTTAGGTAGGTACCCAAGATATATGTTTGATTATTAACTATAGGAGAACATTTAATATTTAATACAAAACTATGTTGTATTGTAATTAACTTAACCAGTTTACCTAGATTTAAATAGGTAGAATACCTAATACAACAGTAATATCTAAGTACCTACATTGTAACAAAAATTAATGTTGAGTACATCTTACCTTGGCAGACATTTTAGCTTTATGTGTTTATTGTTGTATTAAGTAATTGTATATATCACCGCCCAGCTTACTAATTTAATATTAATAACATAGACAAGACACAAGTATAAATCTGATACCTGAGAATAAAAGAATTATGTGTATTATTGGTGTGTGGTAGATAACATTAAACGAAAACACTATGTAATAACTATTAATAACTGAATTTATCTATTCTGTGCTAATAGACAGATAGATCGTAGCCTGTAGGCTTGAATTACTGTAAGTATAAAGTATTACCTATCTATCAAGTATGATATTATAGAATACCAACGAATCAAGTTTGTAATTCTTTAAAGAAAGATAAATGAACAATAAACTGAAAAGAAAAATCAATGACTGACAAGTAGGTATAACCTGGTAGTAGTTACTTAGTTACTATTTGTGGATAGCGTTCAGAAATACAGAACGACAGAACTCAAAGAAGTACAGCACGGGCCAACGGGCTATTTTTTTTTATAGTAAAATAGTAAGATAATAATTTATATAATATACGAAATAATAATATTATGTCTTGATAATTTGATAAGATACTGCAACACGAATAATATACATACACTCACAGACTTCTATGCCGCAGATAATATTTATTATCTATATACATGCATTACACAACATTACGATGTAGGTATATAGATAAAACCTTAAATCATATAGGTACATAATATATGTTTATGTATAATAAATTATAATATATTAATATGTATATTATGTATGCCTAACGAAAAGGGGAGAGGGAATTGCCCCCGGTCCCGGCATCTTTAAAATGGAACGGAAATTTGGGATTGGTCAATTTCTTTTAACTAAAGAAACAATTAAAAATAAGAATTTGATAAGTATCCTACTCCTAACAGTTACCTGCCCAAGTTAATGACAGGTGGTCACTAGTCACTGGTCAAAAATAGTGGGACCCCCTAAGTTTGTGTCTACACGGCTCTGTGTGTAATATCATCTAAGCAGTAAATATGATAAAAGTTCCATCGTAAAACCATGGTTGAATCCGCGGACTAATGTTAATCCTAGTCCATGGTTGAATCATTGAACTATATAATAGTTATTATATAGTTCAATGGGTTGAATGGATAAAAGTATAAAACGGTGTAGAGTGTAGTCAGTACTCAGTTGATAGTAGCAGTGCATAAGTGAATTGTGTATAACTATAGTCTATAACAGAACAACACTAGAACAAGTAGCATAGACCCTATTTATTAAGTATGAGATATTAAAGTATATGACAATTTAAAGATGGACAGGTGGTAGTCACTCATTAGTCACTTGTCAGTTGTCACTCGGCGTCAAAAACTCGAAAAATAAGTGGTAATTCGTGATTTGACGGCGATTTTAGTTCAGTGTATTGTCCACCAGGAGCGCTGAAAGGCCTATGATTTATTTATTTTTAAACGCTTTAAATCTTAAATTATAATATAATATTCTACATTTGACATTTCTACTTATGGTTTTTGGAGGACGCCAATTGGAGCGGCCCTTATAGATGAACCTAAGTAAACCACCGCTGTGTAAAAATTGATCAGCCCCCCCACCCCTGAAGGAAAATCCTGGTATCACCACTGAATCAGTGTTTGTCAATAATAAATAATTTTTTTAATTTAGCAATACATCATATTTAATTAAAAAAACCGGCCAAGTGCGAGTCCGGGACTCGGGTTCCTGAACCATCATATATTATATATTCTAGGATTTTTAGTATTTGTTGTTATAGCGACAACAGAAATACATAATCTGTGAAAATTTCAACTTTCATGGTTCATGAGATACAGCCTGGTGACGGACTGACGGACGGACAGCGGAGCCTTATAGTAGGTATTAGGGTCCCGTTTTACCGTAAGGAACCCTAAAAATACCTACCCTTCTGAAATATAAATATTGTTTCGAGTAGTAAGTTTTGAATTTATATCGTCGAATTTCCTTGAGAAAATTATTTCTAATATTCTAGATTAGATTTTTACTTTCCCGCGAGGCGTTCTTGCGGTGCCTACAAACCGTCCATTGACTGTAATCAGTGGTGAGACAAGGTAGGCATTTGCCCCTGTCTGATTTTAAAAGCAGCCCGATGGGCCGTTGCATTGTGGTTTTCGATTAAACAGTATTATATTATATTAGCGCAAAAAAATGCCTATATTTATAAGAAAATATTATATTGAGTAGGTAGGTAGTAGGTACTAAGAAATTTGTATCACAATGATAAATTGGTACCTAATTAGTAATTACTGTAATTAATATTAAATAGTTGGATTATATTTATATTTATACTCAAGTGTGGACGTACATTAAAGTTGGTATGTATACAATGTATGTATGTAGGTATTTTATGAAGGAAAAGGAATATAATTTATTAATATATGCTTGCCAGTGGTTGTTTTTTAAGTTACTCATTTGGAGTTGGGCTTGTTGAAACTTTTACCCCCCTCTATTAAAAACTGAAATGAAACCACTGACTGTAATAATAACAAAATAGGCCTACCACCCACAGCCCACTGATGGGTTGCTTGAGATATCGATTAGCATACCGATGGACGACGGTACTAAAAAAGTTATTATTGGTATTATACGGATCCTTAGCAATCGGCAGTATTTTGATTTCTAAATCAGTAAGCTTTTAAATTGTCAAGTGCGTACCTACAGTCGAAATCAGTGGGAATAAGGTAAACAATAGGAGTTCTACTTCTCCTTATTAATTGTATACTAAAACTATTGTGGAGTCAATATAGTCATTGATTAAATAATAAATATCCACTTATATCTTAACATTTTTATAACATAGTAAACTATTGTTTATTAATAGTGCCATCCCATGTAGACTGTAGGTACCGATTTAGAAATCAAGCTCTCTGTTATTAAGTAAATGCCGCGACTGATAGTTACGAAAAATTCAAAGAGGGAGGGGGTGACGACACACGCCATACCCCCATTGCCGTCGGCCCTGTATTTATATTGCTATAAGTATTTTTTTTCTATTAGAAATATTTTAGTATTAGTAGTATTACCTATATAACTTGTGTATACTTTATTGTTTATAATATTAAAATCCCTATTGATTTGGAGAAAAACCTCGAAATACTCTTCAAAACAATTTAATATTTATAAATAATATTATTAAAATATTTATTATTAAACATCAATAATTCTTAGCTAGTATATATTACATATTAATGAAATCTAACATAAATACATATTTATATTATTTACATTTTGGCTGTATGATTTAATAAATAATAACAGTACCTTGTATTAAAGTACTTAGTAGGTACCTGTTCAATATTTTTTAGGTACCTAACAATATATAGTATGTTTAAGACATTTAGTATTTGGTATTGACAAAGGTATACAATTTCCAAAGAAAAATATTTAGTTTTCAATCATTTTGAATTTCAATGGGCCATCTGGCATGTATATCGGGTGTACAGTGTATTCCAAATCACCATACTCATACTTGACTTCAAAATTCTGAAAAATCTTTAATAAAAAAAATTATAATAAATTATCATGATATTTTATCTGTAGGAAATGTGGGTACTTAAAACATTTTATATGATCACACAATATTGGTACCTTTGAAACAACTGTTTGAAGTTCCAAATCGGCAAATCTACGGCCCAAGCACATTCTTTTGCCATAACCAAATGGTAAACTAGCAAACGGATGATGTTTGTATCCACTTCCTTTTAACCACCTTTCCGGTAAAAACTGGTCTGGCTGTGAAAAATATTTACTGCTGTTGCTAATAGCGTAATGTTGAAACACGACTTGCACCTATGTTTAAACAACATAATTTACAAACCCATAATATTATAATCTACCTACATAATTTGTATGATTAGGTAATGCATATGAATTATATCAAGAAATCATAATATTTCGTATAGTCCTTAATCCTAATGGACATTTAGTAGCTATATGAAGGTATTGGTCATTCTTAATAGGTACCATGCATTAATTATATGTCTACAATCTATGTTAATATATCCTACATTGCAAGTGATAATTTGAGTTTAATAGTAATATAATGTATAAATATTAATTATGATTAAATATTGTACCTATAAAACCACTTATCTAGTTATCTATAATATAAATTATAAACTTCATATTATAATAATTTATATAAGTAAGTATTTAACATTGTTTTCATAAATATACAATGTTCACATTACTTACCACTTTTATTACCTACCTATTACCTAATTATTATTATAACACTACATTACTACTTATACAGTAAAATATTATATTATACTTACTCCTTTTGGAATTTTATATCCACTTATTATTGTTTCTTTGGTCATGCAGCGACCATTTCCAATGACCACCGGATACATTCTACAATTGAACGAATTACACGCATTATGTAATTCAGTTTAAAATTCTACCTAAATACATAATACTTTTCATAAAACCAAAACATAATTTCGAACCTCAACGTTTCTTTTATGCATGCTTTTAGATACTGCAGCTGTTCAAGTTTGCTGGAGGTCAATTTTGAATCAGCATTCGGCAATACGGTTCGTATTTCTTCCCTAAGTTTCTTTTGTTTATCTGGATGTCGACTTAATTGATAAAGAATCGACGCAAGAGCTGCAGAAGTCTATAAAACGTTGACAATTATTCATCAGTAATAAAGTGACAAATTTACTGTTTATAACTTTATCTCACCGTGTCTATGCCGACGATAAACATATCTAACGATAGTATCTGAGCTAATTTAGGATTTGATGGATCCAAACTAAGCACTCTTTGTAACAAAGATGATTGGCTATCTGGACAAAATGATTTTTGAGATAATAGTTGATCCATTGATCGGTTTATGTGTTTAGATGTAACACTATAAAAATAAATAATAGGTAATACAATTCGTTATAATGTTATACACATTCAATTACTATCAAATAATAAGATATTAGTCAGGTACAGACCTATATCTGATGGTACAGTGATTAGTTATATAATGACTTAAAATGCAATACAATAGAGTGTCTATACAGAAGAAAAAAGATTTTTATGATTTGTTTTCAAAATAATGACGGTACCTATGGGTTGATATCATTGGCATTCACGCAACCACTTCATTTTTTACTACCTTTTTTTCAGTCAAAATATTTATTAATAATACTAAGATAATATTCTATAATCTATATAGGTACATAATACTATAATAGTACTTTTCCGTAGATATTATAGACAATATAATATGTAAAGTAATTAAGAAACTATACCAATTTTTTTTTTTTTTTTTTTAAGAAAGCTCGAAATTTTTTTAGCTCAACGTCTAAACGTCTAGCCAATGACAGTCTTTATCATTACTGGCTATAGACAGTCATTGTCGACATATTGTCATTTTTTCTGTGGTTGCATTCTACATAATTATTTGTATATTGATGTTTATAATAATTTTAAATAATCGTTTATAGTATAAAATTGAACCCTCACTTGGTAATGGTATCCAACGCATTTATGTACTTTCTCCAAGTTGGAGTACTAAATAATTTCCAAAATGGTATTTTTAATTCCAACTCCGGGACATTAGCAAAAAACGTGTTAATGGCATCTATTAAATTTTGCGTATCCGAGTCTACTGCGTGTTCATCTTCAAGGCACCCGAGTTTTTGATCTAATGCTACTTTGGCGATAGCTATAAACATTAAATAATAGGTTTGTGTATTCATTTTTAAATGGACAATTAAGTACGCTGTATAACTGGCTTACATTCAAGGGACCATTTATGAATTTCATTTAAAAAGTCGTCAGGAACTTCTTGGTCTTTATTTTTTATTTTTTTTATTCTAAACAAAAAAACATAGATACTTTATAAATAATAATATATAACAACTACTTAAGGTTAAAATAAATAAAAATACAATATAATAACGTAAATAATATTAACGTGGCAATGAAAATGAATAATATAGCTGTAAGTATATGTGTTACAAATTCTATTAAATTTTAATAATTTTGAAATATTTTAAATGGAAAAAAAAAAGAAAACAGATAGTGCGATGACATCCTCTTAAAATAAATCATGATGTTTGCTAAAATAAAATAGAAAAATATCTTTATACTTGCCTTATACTAATCTATTTACATGGTGTATTTTATACTATGTTCCTAAGTAGTAAGTTTATGAAACACCACTTAGGTTATTAGATATAACAATAAGATTTACAAAAGTATAACAATTTAATAGTTTACCTACTAACCTATTGACAAAGGCTGTTGCCGTATCTTCAATAGTCCCAATGTAAAATTTTGCTGTTCTCGGTTGCAGCATAGGTTGTTGTACTTTAGTTCGAAATTCATACCATTTTTCACCATGTCTATAACATAAAACAGGTAAGTACCGTTAGTGAAGTCGTCCAAAATTGAATACCGGAATTCGAATTCATTATACTGCAGGTAACGTATATATATATATAAGTTTCTGGTCACGCATTAAGGCATTACTGTCTATATATATATATAATCTTATTATAGTTGCAGTTCTTTAAATAAAATGTGTTTGACGTAAAACTATATACATAAGTATTTATAGCTTATTATGTACATACTCATTTTTTTTTATATATTATGTTGGTGATCAAAGAATAACTATTATTAGGTAGGTATACAAATATTAAAAAATAAAAATGCATAAATTAATAATCAACACGCGTGACTAATGTACACTTACACTGCTATAACACCAGCCAGATCACCAAAGAAATCCTTCCTTAAAACGTGTTTGTAATAATTTAAGGATGGCATAGACGGTCGATGCGGCATAAGTTCTTCATTTCTGAATACTTTTTCAATCTCGTCCGCGTCGTACAGAAACACCATATCCGGTCTCCCGAGCAATTTTTCGATTTTTACAATGTCTCCGTATTCTTTCCATAATCTCAATGAGAGTTTGTCTATTTCGGTTACTTTGTAGTCACCTATGTATTTACAAGACATATCATACAAATAAATTAAAAATCAAAACTTTATTACCTATTTTAAACATGTTTGAAAATATACACAGAAAGATTGAGTGTTTCATATATTTAATAATATTATAGGTATTATTAAAGCTGTTGGAGCACTTATATTACTCATATTTTTCGTGGTTATAGACCAATAAGTGGAAGCCGGAAGGTTAGTTATTACGCACTCCCCGATGTCCGATAACCGTTTTAGATTCTGAGTGAAACGATGAATGTATTGATTTTACAACGATGTGTGTTTTTATTTTTTTTTATTTTAGTGTCCGTCATCATCTTTTAGGACAGTAAAAATGCTTGATTTTCTTCAACAGCATCTTTTCTGATAGGAAAGTGATTCTAGTTAGTACTTTGGGGGGGGGTCAAAAGTAAAAAAGTTGCTCTGCTGTACAGTAGGTTACAAGTGGGTCACTGTAATGGATGGTGTTAAACATGAATTCAATGATATAATACCATTGTATAAGAAAAACGATTCTTAGCGAAAACGGTCAGTCAGCCTATGATATTGAGAAGTATATTTGATGATATTAAGGTGAATAAAGTAATTTATATATAACCTATTTACGTGGAATCTTGTTTTAAATTTTCAATCCTTAGCTATAAAAGTTGAACATTTTAAAAATGTTTAACTACAAAATTATTATTAAATTTTAAATGTGATTAACTACTTTTTTTTTATTTGAATTTAGCTTTTGTCTTGCTTATGTATGAAAACATTTTCTTGGTATTTTAATTTAACAAGCCTTAATAAAAATTATTCAAAAAATGAAATTTTTTTTTTCAATTCTATATAATATATATTTTATAAATGTACCTATATTAATAATTTATTGTCAACGTTGGGTAAATATTATTTCTACATAACAAGTAAAAAGCTTAATAAATACAAATGTTTTGACAAAATTTAAAATGATTAAGTGCTGCAGATGGGTACTATATATAGTACTTATTTTGAAAATTGTTTTCTCTTTTATATTAGTTTCTACTTTCTATACTGATAAATTAGTACCTAGACTAAGGGTCCCTAAGACAATTTAAAGAAGCATTTGAATTTTTATAGAGTTCTAAGTGATTTTGGCTCTTTCACACTAATATGCCCATTAATTTATTCACTCAGACAATCCATATAATATAATAAGCTGCCAATATTCCAAATTATCCATTTCAAGAACCTTAATACTTTCTTTTTATAATTGTTGAATAATTAAAATTCTATTACTTTGTACCAACATAATATTATATTACAAAATAGTATAGGTTATGCTTATGATGTATACGAGTATACGCATCACGCATGTGTAAAGTATAATACACTAATACCTACGATTGCGTATTATTTTTTTTATCAACTGTAAATATAATAACAAGTAATAAAACACCTAGTAATTGCATTATTGTTTAAAATTTATGTAATATGTTTATTATATTAGTAATTATCATAAGTTAATTTTTAATTTAATAATAAATAGTGTTTTAAAATATAAGTTATTTAAAAGAAAAACACTTCAAAACAAAACCATTTGTTTATATAGGTACTCTGTTACTTGATATTATACTTTATAATTCTTTGATATAGCTAGGTATACAGTATACACTTACCGATATATGACATAAACCTCCAATTATTGCCCAATAACGGTAACGACTTTGGGCCCGGTAGTTCCGAATAATCTTTGGCAAAATCTACATCTCCTTGTGATACACTCGTAAAAACTTCAGTCGACTTGTTGGCATGATCAACTGTAATCCTTAAATTTCTCAACCGTCTGGCCAAAACGGACATTTTATTATTTTTGTTATTGGGCGTCTACGAAACCTGTAAACAAATAATTGCGTGCATGCAATGCATATTATATCATTAGTCCATTGCTTAGGTCATATACGTAGTACGCGTTTATAATGTAATAGCCACAGTATAATATTATTATTATTTATTATTATTTATTATTTATTTATTATTTGTTATACGGGCATAGCCCTTTTTGATATTACAATGTATATTTTATAACATGATAGAAATGTTACAATTAGACTGAACTAAATTAAATATATACAGCTTACATTAAGATGAAATTTAATTATTTGATGACAATAAAAAACTTAAACTTAATATGATCTAAGGTCCATTGCTTATAATGATGCATTGATCATATTTTATTTATTATTTTATTATACCACGTGGTTGATGGCGACGCACTGTGATGAAATGAAAAAACATACTTACTCCGGGATGTACCTATACAATGGATGACATCAATTTAATATTTATAATGATTCCTCAACAGGTATATAATATAACGAATATATAGATTGCAGGCCTATAGCGAATCGATTCATTGGTGTTATTATATATGTGTCGTGGCACACCATTATATAGGTAGGTAGTAGGTACACCTATATTAGAAACTTTATTTGTCCTAGATTTCGTTTCACATTCTCATCACGAACAAATATTGATAAGTTTCCGTTTGATCCAACATTAAAGAGCTATACTACTGTACTTTTGATTTTCAGGACAATCGCAAAGGTTTTTATTTTATTTAGAACATATATTGGTGTGGTAATTCACAACACCAGATTATGAATCTTTATTGTTTATTATCATAAAGAGTTTATTCAAACGAATATTAAATAAAAAAAAAATCTGAAAAATCGTTAATTTTTTAAATAGGTAGGTAATTTTCTAAAAAATAACATTTATTTCGAAAATTCTATAGTTATTGTTTAAGTTTTCGTTTGAAATAAAACCAGAATAAACTGGGAATATAATATAGGTGCCTATACTAATTTTAGATTTTAATTTATTACCATATTTAAATAAATATTTACTGTATATAAATGGTGTGTGGATATGCATTTACATGGATTTTAGGATTATAAACAAAATATAATAAATAATATAATGTGTATAAATAATATCAGTAAAGCTGATCTGCAGCCGTGTTCACCGCGTTAATTCGTTTAATGAATGTCGATATTATTTGTATTTTATAATAATATTAAAATAATTTTTTGATTTCAATTACCTGTTTAATTAGT
Organism: Macrosiphum rosae; assembly: GCA_016617965.1. Lineage (NCBI taxonomy): Eukaryota > Metazoa > Arthropoda > Insecta > Hemiptera > Aphididae > Macrosiphum > Macrosiphum rosae. Next base: position 39,992 of record WHPZ01588787.1, read on the forward strand.
TTTACGTAGTAGTATACATTTTATCCATACATGTACCTATACAACTCGATAAATTAATAATCTCAACTGAAGTTTATAAGAAATTTATCACGACGGTTTCCGCAACTAGTAACTACACACGACTAACACTAAACGCGAATAGTTAGATGCTTGTACCTACAATATAGGTAGGTAGGGTTTTCTCTTTCGTAAATTTCGCCGTGGGATGAATTAACTTAAATGTTTATTTCGTAATGTACCTACCTATATATATATTATACACGCGCTAAGACCCGTCAGTCCGGTTCAGAAAAAAAGGAAATTTGCAGTGAAAGGACGGACGGTATTGCAACGAAGATAATAATATTATATAGACACTAATTTCACGATTGTTTATCCCCTGCCCAACGATCCATCCGGATGGACGTAGCTGATTATTATAAAGAAACACGAGAAGTGGCGTAAATGTATAGCGGTACTGGCTTATTTCACACGAATTATTTTTTTTTTTTGGTTTATTTTAAAATATATTTCTGATTAGTTACACATAGTTAAATTTTCATTTATTTTCCACTTATTTTCAGTTATTTTTTAAGCATTCATAGCTTCATCCGTCAATTCCTCTGTTTTTATTTGAAAATTGAAGTAATTAAATAATTCATTGTGGAAAATAATTGTTTACATATGTACTTATGTTGGTGCAAATATTGAGCTTATATAATATAAATATATTTAGAACGAGCTTCTTTCTTCAAAGTACAAAATAATATGTTTGGAAGCAGTAAGTTCCAAACTTTTATAATTGGTAACATCGATTTTTAGAAATACTCAATAAAGAATTTTTTTTATCAAATACAAGGTTAAGTAACACAATACAATACAATATAATGAAACAATAGTATATTGTGTGGCAAGGGCGGGAGATAGGAAGTGAACTAATTGAGCCTGTTTCAATCGCGGGAAGAAGACTGAAATTGCCTTCCGGCACGAGACACACATACTAATTTTTTTCATGCCTCTGCGTTCTTCGATCACAGTAAAGAAAAGGTATTGCAGGGATCTATGCAATAACTAGACTATTGTACGAAAACAATATTTCATGAAAGAAATGATTTGGTTTTATTTATTTTAAGAGTCATGGATAGAAGTTATAAATTTATAATATGCGCAATGCGCATATAAGATGTAACCAAAAATGTATGTTTTGTAAGGATCGCGGTATTATAAAGATTTCAGCATAAATAATAATTATTATATAAAAATAAAATAAGAATAAAAAAAAGGTGCTCTGCTGTACAGTAGGTCACAAGTGGGACTGTAATGGATGGTTATAAGGAATCTTGTATTACATTTTAAAATCTTAGATTTAAAAAGAAAAATTTTTACGAATTCTTAATTCAAAATAATTTGCTAATTTTCGTGATTTTTCCATATTTTGTCAATTTTTGAACTTTAAATGCTTATAAAAAAAAACTGTGACTAAGGATTTTTAATATTTTTCATCTACCTTTGAAACAATATACTAGGAGCCTTCTATTAAATTTTCAAACTTTTTTAACCAACAAACAAAATGTTACTGATATTTTTAGAAAAAAAAAGGAAAATGAAAATGTTCCTAAACAGGTCAAAACAAATCATAATATTTTGAAAACTGTATCGTGTGTAGAAAATGCAAATATAAACAACCAGTGAATATTTCATGTATATACGTTCATTTGTTTTAGAGTTACATCAAAAACCAAAATCGATTTTTTGGAAAATAACTATCGGGATTTTTAAAATTTGACCTCCCGAATGCACCAACTAGATCCACTTTCCCATCGAACAAAATACTGCTGAAGAAAATCGAAGCAGTTTTACTGCCCCAAACCGTGATGACAAACACAAAAAAAAAAAATAAAAAAAAACACACATCATTGTAAAATCAATACATTCATCGTTTCACTCAGAATCTAAAATGTAATCAAGGCAAAGGTAATGCGCCATGCAGGGATCTATGCTGATCCCTTTTCAGATTATTCTACGAAAACAATTTCATGAAATAAAAATATTTTTGTGCACCACTGCTAAAATCTGGATATTGTGTTACCTTTGATCTTCGTCTTTGGCCCGACATTCGTATTCCTAAATTCACCAATCCGGTGAACCAATTCACCGTCGGACATGTACCTAACTATTGAGTTCACATTTGGTGACTTGATCTGTAACACGTCATTTTGGACATGTTTCTCTTTCTTTTCACCTTTTATGAATTTTTAACTAGAAAATGATTTTCATATTTTCGTGATTTTGACTTGCAACGCGTATAAAAAATTACTGTGACTGATATTTTTTTCAAATGTATTGATTTATGTTCAGCTTACGAGGATCCTTTCATTAAATTTGCGAGGTTTTTATTTTTTAAACAAGAAAAAATGTTTTAACTACACTTCTAGATAAAAAGTTAAATGTCTATATTATTATATACCTAATGTATACATATAGCTCAAAAAGAGTAAAAATATATTGAAAATTTGATGATGACAGACGGAAACCCACACACATCATCGTAAGATCAATACAATCATCGCTCGGAGCAGGAAAAGAATACAAATAAATAAATAAATATTATATTATTTTATATTTTATAAATATTTAATTTAATTTATTATATTAAATTATTTAAAATATATTTTGAAGAAATCGGATTTATTTATCTGCAACATTTTTAAATCTTAAAAAATAGTAATAATTGAATTCATTAGCAACTATAGCTATAAATAAACAATGTTAAATTGTTGAAAAAATAGTTTATACCTCATAATATATTGTATTTACATACTATCTAAAATATGAAAAATGACTAAAAAATATCATATCATGGTACGTACTACCATCCTAAGTACACTGTACTACTTTAATATGAAGTTTATTGAATATCTAATTTTTCGTATCCATGCAGAGTGTAACAGAAATAACTGATAAATGTAATTATTAACTGACATAGGTATGTGTAATAACTTAATTTTCTTATACTAAAAAAAAAGTGATGTTGAATTAACAATAATCAAAGGATTAAATAAAACATACCTTTTTAAATCATTGGGTAATTAAATTTGTCAGTTAGGTATTTATCATTTATCTAACACTCTATATAGGCTGTATGGATTATAATCTGTAAACTATATCAAGATCATTGTTGATATTACTGATATTTTTAAATAGTTGTCTAATCAACCATTTCGTGATTTAAAGATTATCGAAAACCAATTAAAGGAAGAACGGACCAAAAAGATCGCAGATAGCAACCGGCATAAAAAAAGAAAGAAGAAATCAAAGAACAATCAACAGCTGTTTCTTAAAACTGACAAAGTAAGTGATATGAATCTGAAATCAAACGATTTCCCGAAAAAATATTGTGATAGAGTTAATCATACAGTACGCAAAGACAACAAAAAAGAATTGAAAAAGACAGGTAAAAAAATAAATATAAAGCACAAATGAAGTACTATTATAAGCCTGAATTTTCAGAATTAAAAAATAATGTTGTCGATATTAATTTTGAAAAAGCCGATATTGATTTGAGAAAAGATAAAAAATCTCATAATCTAATTGATGTAAAACCATCGAGCCCCAAAGAGCTGAGAAAGCCATACGTGTTTAAAAAGCGGATTGTTGGTCGATCGAAAAACTATAATTTAATTTCTTACAATAATCGTTTTAACCATTTACCGGAAAACCATAATTGTATAGAATTGTGTAGTAAGCAAGACCATAAAAAAAATTATCAAAATAATTGTCAATTAAATAATGAAAAGTCTGATGATCAACATGATAAATCAGTTAGAGTAGTCACACCTTTAAATGATAGTGACAATGCAGACCAGTGTTCAAATTCGATTTTTTTTACATCTCAAAATAAAGAACAATTGCATGACAGAAGTGTGAAGGGTCAAGATATTAAAACAATGATTATCAATAGAGGAACCAAATACACAACAGGTACTTCGTTAAAGTGGTTTTAAAACAATTAAATACATTTTGAAAATGTTATAGGTAATAGGTATTATTGTAATTTTATAATTATAATCGATATCTAGTTTTAAATAAAAATAACTAAATTCTATAAAAATATTTACAAGTAAAGTTTTAAAAAATTAAGCCATTAAATTCATAAGCTATATACGTATAGGTAAGTACGTATAAAATAGGTGTGGGATTTTGATGCAATATCATATTTTTTCTTAGGTTTTATTAAAACATAACTTAGTAAGTGGATAATTAAACTTTTAATGATATTTTTTTTATGTTTTTAAAGAATTGTCTAAGTGATAGAACTTTTTTCACAATTTATTATTGAAGCAAACGTATATAAAGTAGTATACCTACTGGCTACTTAAAACATTTATGTTAGCAATAAAATCCACCATCGACTAATGCCTAAACCGTTTTCATATCCACAAATAATTAAAAAGGCGATAACAAATAACAATACTTTTATTATAGTAACTAAGTACTTATAGTATTTTATAAAGTGTCTTCTGAATAAAACTTCACAGTTGTACAATACATTACGTTGTTTCTAAACTGTATTAAATATATTTTTTAACGTATTTTTATACATCGCATAATATCTTGGAATTTGATTTTTTTAGGGTATTACATTCCCATTTCCCAGTACTGTTTATAAATATTAAATACAATCTATTGTATTATGCTTAATTTAAGATAGTTTTTTTTGTTTGTCGATATTTAAGGTCAACATCTTCAGTATACAGACGATTCTATACAAAACTACAAAAATTTCAATGATTACCATGATAAACATAATTGGGGTTTTTATAGTCATAATGGTCAAAATACCTACAGTATAAATAATGGATTCTTAAATAAAGCAGAAAATCCGAGAAGAAATAAATATATCAGGTATTTATGAATTGTGAAAAATATGTAGGTCGGTCATTGACCATGAATAGCGTACCAACAATTTTACTAGAAATTTTTGACATATAGGAACAGTAAACCAATAATAGAACCGTTTCATAAGGCCGAATACGATAAAAGTTTGGTTTATATAGGTTCTACGTTTACTGACCAGGATATTACTAAAAATCAAAAATTAAATTTGGATGTTATGGATATTAATTTAAATCCACTATCCAATTCAACATTTATTAGCACGATAAATCTGCAAAAGTTACAAGAAAATAAACATAATAATAATAAGGTAATAAAAATAAACTATAACAAATAATAAAAAAAAAAATGTCTTAGTTGTTGTCCATATGAAATTGTTTGTGGGTTTCTTGATTTTATTATGACGTAGGCCTCTCAGTCATTTTGAACTTTAGTTCGCCATCAGGTGCGTACATGAATGTTACTTTGTATTCCAATGGTTTATGCAAATACTCAAGCTTGTGAGATCGTATCAACTATACAAAATTAAATATTATTTACTACACATTTTGTCACGATACAACATTTATTATAAGTAGGTAGATCAAATATGAAAATTAAAACAAGTTATTTGAATTAATTATAATATACTATTGTGTAAATTTGAATTACCTTCGCCAAGAAGACTTGCATTTCTAAGTCAGCAAATCTTCTTCCTAGACACATTCTTGGCCCATGCCCGTACGGCAACGAAGCAAATGGGTGAATATAATCAGTTGATTGTTTCAACCACCTTTCAGGTTTAAACTGTTTACAGTCCGTTACGTATTCTTCCATATTCCCCGTAACAATTGTTGGAAAAACTAACTGAATCTATTTAAAACATACACTTTATTATGATACTGTGTGAATATTTTAGCAGTGTTTTAGCACCAGTGGCATATATAGGGTGTGGGCATAGTGGTCTGTAGCCCCCCTGAAATTACAGTTTTTTTTAAATAGAACCACAATATATTTTATTAGGTACTATTATAAGTTATAATATTTCATAGCCTGTTGAAAAATAACAAATACGAATATATTTATAGAAACTGTTAAATATATAGTAGACAGTAGCCTCTAAGTAATAGATCACTTGCTAGTTTCTATCTACTATAGCCCACCTCAAAAAATATTTCTGTATACGCCACTGTTTAGCACTCATTATTTTGAAGAAAGTTAATATATTTTTAAATGCAACTTTTAATGAATGTTAAAATAAAAATTCTATATAGTTTATTAATTATTAGTATAGTATATTTAATTTTTGTTTAACATTATATTTTTATAATAATATCATGTCCATATTACATAGATATCAACTTCTAAATCTAAGATGTTCGTGCAAACTTATAACATTCAAAACTACACGAAAACGATAAATAATAGTTCTGCAGGTTTATCGTACGATCAAAACAAACAAGAAGATAAAATCGACCCAAAAAAATATTATTTAAAATGTGAGAAAACTAAAGATAATTATGCAGAGGAAAACGTAAATTGGACAAAAAAAATCAATTTATATAAAAATAAAGAAAGTATAAAATATTATAATAATGAAAGCAATGAAAATAATTACAATGATATAAAATCTATTGGTATCAATAATTTAGAAATGTTCACTGCATATTTTGATAGAAGTAAGTTTTTATTATATTTTTTTAATTACAATTAATACATTTTTATTTTTATAGTTTGGGAAACCGTTATGCAAGAAATTTCAGGATGCTGAATGATTAATAGTTTTTTTGTGTTGATTAGTAAAATATAAATTAAATTCAACATTTTACAATTATTATTGTGTCTTTCGTTCAATTCATATTACTAGGTATATGATTGTTAGTATTGTTACAACATTAAACTTACACCTTTTGGTATTCTGTATCCACAAATTACCATATCCTTTTGAAGGGTTCTACCATTACCAATCACAGTTGAATACATTCTGCAATAATCATTCAGTAAGTAAACCGTAAACGTGTTATATAAGTTCAAAAAAATTTTACCTTAGAACTTCTTTGATAAATGCTTTCAAATAAACCATTTTCTCTAATTTACTTGCGTCAAGTTTATCATCTTTATTTGGTAAAATTTTCAGTATTTCTTGATGTATTTTTTCTTGTTCTTCTGGTCGTGTGGCTATTTGATAAAGCATTGAGCATACAGCCATCGAAATCTAAACAGCAGTTAATTTTACTGGGCGTAAGTAAATATTTTATAATAGGTACTAACTATATTATGTACTACTATTTATTTAGACGTAAATTATCCATAATATATACTTGTAAAAATATAAATTACAATACATTTTGATAACAAAAAAGTATGGCATATTTAAATGACCTTACGATTAACTAGAAAGTATAGCATTATACAAAACAGCAAAAGATTTCGAGCTTTTGCGGTAGATGCTTAAAAAGTAATATAATATAATTGTACCAAAAATATTATTTATTCGAAAAATACTACACTGAAATGTTAATCCAAACACCGAAAAGGTTTTCGATTAAACTGTGCATAACCCTATAATACATTAATACCTATGTCCTATATAGCATAATCACTTATTAAACAAATAGGAATAATACATTTCAAAAATATTCTTCAAAAATGTATAAATTGTACCTACGGATAATATTAATTTACATAATTTAAAATTATTACATGGCATAGGTAACTATTTTATTGGAATAAATATAGGCATATCTAATAAATATAAATAAACATTTACGAACCGTATCAATCCCAACTAAAATAAGATCCAACGCCAATATGTAAGCAGTTTTTGGATCAGGTTCATTCGCCAAAATTCTCTCAACCAAAGACAACTCGCTTTCATTCACCGATTGTGATTTATTTTTTAATCTCAACATTGCATCGTCAATGTACTTCATACAAATTCTATTAAAATTAAAAATATTAATTATTTATTATTACAGATACGACTATAACAATTTTATACTTAGGTATATAATTGTACATACACGTTTAATGTTAACATAATAATATGATATTATATATTAATACAAGACATTTTATTTTTTGACTGCCTACTTTTTTTGTGATATAATAATTTTGCATATTATATAATTTGTGTCGTTGTTAGCCATATTGGCCCATATTATATTAATATGACAGGAAATGTTTATAACAACAGCATCACGAGCAGTGTGGAACTGTGGAAACATGTCGCAGTAATGTAGCCTGTCTTGATAACAAAATACAATAATCTATATGACTATATATATATATATTGCCATTTGCTGTACTACCCAATACTGCCATATATATGCCCTAAACAACAAGCTCCTTTTATTTGCACGTAATACATACACTCATTTTCTTGTCTATTGACTATTAGTATATAAGGTATTAAGGTCTTAGGTAGTTAAGTCTATGTTGTTAGCAACTCAAAAATATTAAATTTATACCTCGAGTTTATGTAATTATAATTTTAAAGTAATCCTTTAAAAATTGACAGAAATAAGTAAATATTGTCTCATTAAATGTGTGCTACTTTAGTAGTTTAGTAGACCATTTTTCGGTCCCAGAAAAGAAAAGTTTAATTAGGTTAGGTTAGGTCAACCTATTATTTAGTATATTTAATATACTAAATGGTGTACACTATTATATACTAAATAATGTAAGTATCTATTTTTTTGACGCACATATCCGTTAGGTTAGATTAGGTTATTGACTTTAATTTAAAAGATATATTTTTTTAAATCATGTAGGTATCTATATAGAGTATAGACTATATAGTATAATAATTTGTTGAATACGTACTCAATGAAATAATCCATATTCGAAACATATTTTTTCCAGAGTGTGGATGGCAAGTATCTCCAAAACGGGTACTTGAGCTCTAATAAGGCCACGTTCCGGAGTGCGTATTTTGCGGCATCGATTATTTTCTGTGGCTCTGAATTTTTCGGTAAATCCGGGTTTAGACAACCTAGTCTTGCGTCTAATGCCACACGACCGATACATTCTAAAGCCCATTTATGAATTTCATTATCGAAGTCAGCTGGCATTTCAGAATTTTCATTTTTCATTTCTTGCATCCTATAATCATAATTTAGTATGATAGTTGTTATTGTAATACAAATAATTAACAGCGATGAGAATAATATATTGATTTTTAATTTAGGCCATATCCCGTAGGTATATGTATGGGTATAATACATGTATGTTATTCAGCACTATATATACGTACCGTTTTATAAAATAGTCGGAAACTTCTTCAATTGGTTGAATATATTTCTTAACAGTTTGTGGTTGTAAGACAGGCTTTTGAACTTTAGTTCTGAATTCTCTCCACGCCTCTCCATGCCTAAATAGTCAATTTAGATAATATTACACATATTATTATACAATATAATTATTAATATTGTGTTGTGTACATATTGTATATTTGTTTTAGTTCCAACACTCACACTCCGACAACACCTGGTAGTCTCCCGAAAAATTGTCCTCGAACCTGACTTTTATATTTAACCAAACACGGCATAGAAGGTCTAAACGGTGTATCTCCTTCTTGTCTATAAACTTTTTCTATTTCATCGGCATCGTAAACAAATAGCAAATCCGGTCGACCAACTAGATTGCCCAACTTTGCTATTTTCCCGTATTGTTTGTACAGTATGTAGGAAACGTTTGCCAAATCTGATATCTGATAAGGGCCTTCAACATAATATATAGTAATTAAACGCTTGAGCTTTAAAAATGTAATATTTGAATCATTACAGACTACAGTATAATATACCTATACTTGTATATAGTTATATCTTATATACAATGTACTATAAACCACAACTAGGAATCGTATGTTTAGAAATTTGCATATAAATCTTGTTGCATAGTAGTTAAACATAAGTACAAAGCTAAGTATAATATATAGAAATTTGTTTCAAGGGCTAAGGCGATACGATCTCAATTCCTGAACTCCGAGAGAGCCATTTAGGAGGATCAAAAGTAGAAATTTCTCTGTACTTTTTAAAATAATTAGGGAAAACAAAATGCATTTCGTCAAGATTTGAACTTTAAATGTTTATGAAAAAAAATGATGACTATGGAATTTTAATATTTTTCAAATGCCATTGTAGCAATATATTAGGAGCCTTCTATTAAATTGTCAAGTATTTTTACCCAACGAATGACATTATTGACATTTAAAAAAAAAAATCAAAACTGAAAATGTCCGCTGACAGTTCAAAACAAATTAAAATATTTTGAAAATTCTATCGTGTATAGAAAATGATAATATAAACAACAACTAACAAGTGAAAATTGCATGTATCTAACCGTAGGGTCATTTGTTTTAGAGGTACACCAAAAACCACAATAGGTTTGGTCGAAAACAGATTTTGCGTAAAAATTCCGATTTTTTCCTAATTTTTATTTTGTGTTTCCCGGCACTATTGAAAACTATTAGGAATTTTAAATGTTGACCTACCGAATGCACCAACTAGATTCTAGATGAACCGAATCGCTCCGCTCATAATCTAAAAGAAATTAATAAAAATTGTTTTCTTCCTATTTATGAGCTTTTATTGAATAATTTAAGGTTTTTTTTACTGCATAATATCCCATTTAGCATATATGTATTTATTTTTTTATAGGAACATAGTTGCATTCATATATTTCAGAATTTTATTACAGTACATGTAACGAGTCCTAGATAGTTTATATATTATATTACCTATAACTGGTAACATTCTCCAAGTGTTTCCTATAATTGGCCATGGCGTGGGTCCTGGGACCTGACTATAGTGTTTGGCTGTGATAAGATCATTAGTCGCTTCTAGGACTTCCGGTGATCCCGCGGAGACGTGGGGTGAATGTGCAGTAGCTGTTGATCGCCATCTTATTGAATGAATTTGAAACTGACGAATATTTTTCATTGTGAATAACTGTGGACATTGTTAAATATTTCTTTAATGTTTGCATTTAGGTTATTTTAATTTAAAATAAAATGTTAGTATATAATGTTGTATAATGTTTACACATTTAATTAAACTGTACCAATAATAACAATAATATTGTTTAGAAAGTATTGTATTATCATTCATCATCTGTATAATACGCAATAGTATCATTAAGTGTATGATATTATTTGACAATAATTAAATATTGTATGGTGAAAGGAAGATTCAAGGGCAACCATTAGAAAATATGTTAACGATCATCATTATTATATGTATAGTACTATAGTACGTAGGTACTCTAAAATGTATTGTACCATAATTTATACTAATAATTGTATTATACCTAAAACCAGTGGGTTTCGACAAAAATCATAATATTCTTTAAATAAAAATTAAACGACAGGTAATATAAATTGTAATGTTAATAAATATATCTCATTGGAATACCTTTCTATATGTTACTAATATTAATAAGAGATTTTACTAACGAGGATAATGAACATGCTCAGTACCTACTTTTGAAAATCTAAAAATTGTTTATGAATTACAAAAAATAAAAATGTACCTGTAAATAATAGATGTTTTATTATATTGTCATTATTACCTACCTGTTAGTTATTTGATTTGCAATATTATATTATTATAATTTATAGATAAGTATGGTATCTTACTTTTCGAAGAATATCATTGAAGTCACCGGTCCTGCAGCAGTACAATATATATTATTCGATCAACAATTACGAACGCAGATGGACACTGGTCATCGTTATACTTGTGTACGTTGAACTATAGTGAAAGTTCTACATATTTAACTCTTTTGTAGTGTAGCCAACACAAATGTTTATTTGTGGAAAGAAATTAAGCAACATAATATGTGATGTTCTATAATATATTATAATATAATTATTGTACCTACTAATATTAAATTTAAATTTTTAGGTAAAAATGTTTGGATTAAGTTAAAACTTAACTTAACCATTCGAAATATATAATATAGGTGCAGCGATTCATGTACGTACCTATACAATTATAAAACGTACCTATACTATATCGTTAAAATAAAATTATAACATAACATATTTTAAAATATGTATAATTTGTTTACCTATACCAAGTATTATCATCAAGTAGGTACCTATAATAATTGTTATAGCTTAAGAAAATTATTTTAAAAATAAAAAAAAAAATTGGGAAATAGTAGCTCTGCAGTAGTAGGTGTCGACTGTTGACTGTCGAGCAATCATTGAGTAGGTCACTGTAAATTTGAATTCAATGAAATATTATTGCATGTGAAAAACGATTCTGTGCGTGGTCATCCCTATAATTCTATAAAGATATTTTATTATATTATTTATTAAATTAACTAAAATCATTATTTTTTGTCTAAATACTCGATTTGTCGATATTATAACAAAAAATTGTGCCTACATGTATACTTTGAAAATATTAAAGCTGCTATAAGAACAACTTTAGCATAATATACATTTTTAACTACAAAACAATATTTGATGATTTTCGTTAGTTTAAAAAATACAAAATTTGAACTTCAAAGGGTTATAAAAAATGTTGCGTAGGTACCGGTATATTAATAGGCCTATATATTTTTGATATTTTTAATTTTCTATAAGTGTAACTTGTATAAAAAATATTGTTTAAAATTGTCAAGCTTTTTGACTGAATATAATATAATATAATAACATAACATTTTTTTTAACATGTAAAGAAGGCGCAGCGTGATAAGCGTGTCCAATTGGTAATTGGTAATAACTAACAAGTGTGACCGCGGATGGTTTAAGCCTGATAAACATTGTAATAATAATAAATAATACAGACACACAGTATATCAATGCATATAGGTATAGTATTAATGTATTATAGTATAATATAGTAATATATATAGTTAGTTCCTCTAACCATTGATTTACTTAATTGTTATTTGATACCATTGTCATTTATTAGTAGGTGCACTTCAATAGGTAGATACCTACATCGTACATGAGACTAGAATAACAACATTATCTGTGTTTGTAGTTTGTACGTGGTTTTTTAATGATAATTCAGTTTTTATAAGGTGACTGGTGAGTCTTATGAACATTTTTAATTTACGCTATTTTATATATTCAACACTTGGAAAAAATTTAATTATCGTAAAAAACCCACATACAAACACGGATAATGTTCTTACCATCAAGTATCATAATAGGTTGATTCATTATAAGTTTTAAACTAACGAAGCTGTACGTGATCTGCCGAACTTAAATTTTCTATGTAATAGGCACTTGTAAGGCGGAGACAATACATGCCTGCGTGTTACACATATTATAGCATTTACCTATATATTATATGAAACATTAAAAACATGTTTTAAGGGAATAGTGATTTCGACTCTGGTTGTCGTTTGCGCACCACTATATTTAATTTTGACTTTTTTTGTAAGAAAGTTAGACAGTGCATGGTTAGATTTTTGGGTTAGGTATACATCATTTGCGCATTGGCCGTTTAAAAGGTCGTACATCATTTGCGCATCAATATTATTTAACGATAAAACGGAAAAAAAGGTGTATACTCAGGTGTTTTCTAAATTTCTAGTGGTATCCATAATTTACAGCCGGCTCCTGAACGTCAACAACTAGACTATAATATATTCAAAAACATGGATTTATAATATAATTTTTACTTTTTTAATTTTTACTCAAAGTATGTATAAAATATATATATATATAAGTATATTTGTATTATAACTATGACTGTAAAGTGCTTAATTGAATTGAACACAATTTATTTTTAATTCGTTTTTATTAGAATTATATGGATATTTGTTTTTTGGAGTAAAAATTTAATTATACACATATTTTCAAGATTTTGATGTTTTTTTCAAAATTTGATCTGTAAATGCTATTTATCAAAAATGTATGACTATGATGTATATTTATTATTTTTAAACTAAAAGAATCTTATATGATTCATCATCTATGTAATATTATATGCATGTACATTTATATAATTATGACTACAATTCAATTCATTTAATTCATGAATTAATGCAATTTATTTTTAATTGTTTGTATCTACTTATTACATAATATGATTTATGAAAATCATTAAATTTTCATTCGAAAATTATTTATTATACCCTTCTATTGTTCAGTATGTTGATGCGACTATACGATATTTTGGCACATTTAAACAGGCGATGAGCAAATGATATACAGCTGATTTTCGGATAGTGAGCCAAGTTTCTATGGGTATTTACAGTATTACATTAATTTTGATTTAAATATGCAATTTAGTACAATTGTTTTCATAATAACTAAAAAAAATCATTATTTAACATCTATCAAGATCTATCAAGTCAACGTCATTATATATGACTGCCGACTGGCTTCTCATAAGCTATATTGATTAGGTAGACAACAACCTGCTTTATATAGAACAGAATAATATGATCTTAGGTATTGGTACCCAATTCTATCTTGGCTCATATTTTATAATTATACAGGCAGATCTCAGTTCGTATCACTTAATATTTCAATCATCACTTTCATCACTCATTTTCAATATAAAAAAAAAAAAAATTAAGAAAGTAAAAAAGTTAAATGTCTATTAATAGCGCAATAATAGTCAAATCACCGTCTATATAGGCTTCTAATAGTTAATATAATTTAAAATAAATACATAATGTGGCTAAATTTAGAGTTAAAACATAATATGGGTACCTACTAGTAACTAGTTTAATGATTAAACTTCCTATCTATAATAATAGTACCTATACCTATAGGTAATACAAATACAAGTTAGCTTTTCGTGTTATACCTGTATTTTAATATTTTTAGTATATGCAAGTAATATTTTGGTACGCTATTTGTTATTATCAATTTGATTTGTTTAAATTAGCTATATATTTTAATAATTTAATAATATGACTTATTTGTAGGTACCTATAGTTCATAAATCATTTAATATCTTACTTCCTAAATTATATAGGTAGGTACTTACCGGAGTGTAGCAGACTAGAGTAATATTACAAATACAGTCACATTTAATTTTAAAATTTTACAAATATATACATCAATTTTACACATTGTAGATTTGTAAATGTTAAAAATATTAAAAATTATAAATTGATCAAAAATAACTAATAATAAGAATAAAAGTGAACATTTTTAAATGGGATTATTTTTATGATTCCGTTCGTTTTTGCTGCTGGTTGCACTGTATGTGTCTACTGATAACGATTGTTTATATTGTTTTGGATAACGAATAATGATATTAATAAATTATAGTTGGAAATTAGCTGAGGTACAAATTACTCATGACAAAAATACTATGATGCCGTAAACCACAAAATACAGATTTAGTCACTAGTAAAATTTTTCTGAAATTATTGGAAGTTAAATCGGCGATGAAGCTGCGTTAACATTTTATTAGAAAATTATTGTTCGTGATGGATACTTCTGTAAAAGCCGACGAATCCCGAAACTCTTCCATGCCGCGGGATGGCGACAATAAACTTAAATTATTTGAAAACATTGTCTATTTTGTTAGTGGTTCGATTGGAGATGAAGTAAGTACCATGTAATATGCACACTGAATTGTTAATTTTGGTGTTTTCACTGTTTTTAGGCATTAATGGTGCTCAAAAACAGCAATGCCGAATCAACACGTTTGTTATCTGATTCAGTTACACATTGTATTGTCGGAAAAAATTATGTAGTAGATGATGTTAGTGCTGCAAGAGAATTATATGATGTTACTACCGTAACTCCAGAATGGATCCGTATGTCTGTCTTGTGCAATAAACTACTACCGTATCCTTTTATTAAAAAACATTCTGAATTACCTACAAGCACAATTAAAGTAATTAACAAATAAGTACATTTCATAATTAAAAGTATAACTTTTTAATTATATTTAAAATTAAATTCTTACAATCGTATTATTATGTATTACATAAAAATATTTAATGATACAAACACTTGTGCCAATAATTTGTGTCTTTTCCTTAATAATATAATTTCAGAACAAAACCGTTTAATCCATTTGAAGATAATATATTTAGTGGAATAACTGTTTGTGTATCTCAACAGATTGCAAATGATTGTAAGATCTTATGGGCACTAGTCACCTATAACGGTGGTACTTTTCAACTAACATTGAACCTTAAGAAAACTACTCATCTGGTGGTTACCAAACCATTTGGGGTAATTAATAATATATTTGTAAATAGTACCTTTACTATAGTACCTACATATTGTATTAACTGGCACATTTGGCATCTTAGATAGTTATTGATAAGTAAATGCATTATCTAACAGGCCTTAAATCATTTGTACATTGAGAAGTTTTTAAATGTAATTTATTTGGATAATTTTAATTGCTTTAAGTCCCAGTTCCTGCTAATAACTAATAATTATTAATAATTTTTTAATGAATATATAATATTTAATTAATTAATTAATTAATACATAATATATTATATCATTTCTCAGCTATTCTATAGTAATTTAACATTGTATTAATTTTTATCAATACACAATAGAATATACCAACTGAAATAGTCTACCATAAGTCATAACTAATCAGAATAAAAATGTTACATAATATTTTATATTAAAAAACACCTATTTTAAGTATATAGGTAGGTAAATTATTATTTTTTGGATTAATTGTTATTTTTTTTAATTGCACATTGCAATGTGATAAAACTATATAGGTAGTTCACTATATAACTATATAAAATTTAATTTTAATATCATATACTGATCTATGTAATTTCATTGTTTTACTACTAAACAATTATAAATGTAAAATTGGTTTTTATTTATGTTACTATTTTATCCAAAATCTAATGAAATTGAAATATTGTGAATTATTGAATTATTTATTTTATTTGTTTGTTTTGTAATTTATTACCTAATCAAAATATTGAATTAAAAATTGAAAAAGATACTGTTTTATTTAGAAAAAATATGATGCCGTTTTATCAAGTGGTTCAGATAAGATCAAAATTGTAACACCCGATTGGATTATTGATTGTTTAAAAAACAAAGAATTATGTCCTGAAACTAACTATCATCCTAGACTTCTAGTCATGCCCAAATTATTACCTACAAATCAATCTTTTAGTATGTTTCATAATTATTATGTTATTTAAGAATGAAAATTTAAATTGTTTTTAAAATTTTTTTCTCTTTTAGAATTACAAACTAGTGGCTTGTCAACAATTACTGGGTTTGCTGATTTTGATGCACCTGTTGAACAACCTGGAGGCGTTGTTCCTAAAAATCAGGGTTTAGAACAGTTAAAACAACGTTTACCATGGAATCAACCTCCCACACCACCAACATCTCAACCTGTTCATGTAATTGGAGTGTTAACTTCATCATTTTTATTAAATTTATTATAATTTATTATTTTATGCTTATTATAAAGTAATTTAAACTGATCTACAAAATGTTTTCGTTTTATTGTTTAGACCACCCCGTCTCAAGTAGCTCAATCAAATACTACTCAACTAAAACCAATGATGTCATTAATGTCTACCCCACAACTTCAACGACTGTCACAACAACAAGTTCAACAACTACAGTTGCAACAGCAAACACATGCTAATAATCAGCTTTTATCCCAGCAGCAAATGCATATGCCTCAACAACAAAATCAATTTCAACAACAAATTCGCACTCAACAAATGCAACAATCAAAACAAATTCAGTTACAACATGGACAACAGTTGCAATATCAACCTAATCAACAACAAATTCAACCAACCCATATGCAAATGCAACAGGGACAACAAACTCATCTTCAAATGATGCAAAAAGGTCAACAACAAACACTACAACAAAATCAACAACACATTCAAATGCAACAAAAAGTTCAACAGCTGCAGTCTATTCCTGGCCAACAACTTCAAAATCAACAACAACAAGTCGTATTGCAACAGCAAAATGTTCAAATTCAGTCAGGTCAACAGCAACAACAAAACGTCCAGCAACTTCAATCTAGCCAACAGCCTAACCAGATACCACTGTTACAGCAACAAACAGTACAAATCCAACAGGGTCAATTACCTCAGTTACAGCCACAGTCTGTTCAAATTCAGCAGGGTCAACCACAACAACAACAAGTTCAAATGCCTCAATTACAACAGCAAACTGTTCAACTCCAACAAGGTCAACAACAGCAGGGTCAACTAACCCAGTTACAGAAACAAACTGTTCAATTACAACAAAACCCACAGCATTCTAACCAGTTGCAACAGGGACAACAAATTCAACAAATTCAGCCACAGCAGATACAATTTCAAACAAGTAATGGTCAACAAGTACAATTTCCTCAGCAAGTTACTCAAAATGCTCAAGTTCATTTACAACAACAACAACAACAACAACAACAACAACAACAACAACAACAACCTCAATTACAAAATGCCCAGTCTTCACAATCTTCTCAGATTTGCATTGTATCAAATGGACAACAGCTTCAACAGGCTCAAGCTAATCCATCTAACCAGCAACAACAACTCCTACTTCAACAACAGCAGAGATTAATGTTTCAACAACGCATCGTGCAACAAGGTGGTGGCACTGTTTCAACTCAATGGCGAATGGCTCATCCACCATCTAATATGGTACTATTTTTTTATTTTTTCAGCCAAAACAAATACAATAAATTACAGGTACTTCCGTGTTATCTCGACTACTTTAGGTTCACAACCGTGCTATCTCGACTACCAAAATATTTCCAAGACTACCTATTATATGATCAACCGTGTTATTTCGACTAACGCAATTTTTTAAATAATAAAAATATATAAAATATATAGGTTAAATCTATTCTGAATAATAATATAAATCTATTTTGAAACACGATAAAATGGCATAAAAATGTGTATAGAAAAAATTGTAATAATATAATATAATATAAAAAATAAATAAAAAATGTAGTTAATATTTTTTTTGAGGAGGAAAGCAGGTTTTAATATCCATTAAAATCTTATTAAACGGTGGATCGTTACCAAGGTTTTATCGCCAAACAAATTCAGTCAGGTATGAATCTAGTTGATGGCGAGCTGTTCCCCTATGTTTTTTGTTTCGCCACTTTGCCGATCCCCAAAGTCGTTCAATTGTTTGGGTGTGTGCTCCTGTGGTTGGGTCAACAAAATTGTATGTATGATTGACAGTATAGTGATGGAAGCCGGATGATTTTAATAATTCGGTGTTATATGCACGCCAACAATCTGAATAGATCGTGGTACCTTCCTGAATGTTGTTTTTGATCGCCGTA
>WHPZ01588793.1:0-10525 GCA_016617965.1 Macrosiphum rosae
CTTAAACTACCGGCTTTTTTTATCCGCTTCATATTCTCCATTTTTGTAGTTTCACATGTTGAGTACTCAAGTGCCCTCTTTAATTTCATTGTAGGAGTATAATTTACTGCTATACATAAAATAATTACAATATTAGATATGGTTAATTCTTATTTTTAATTTTGTATAGTCTTACTACTTATACATTTATATTATGATTTTTCAAATTAGAATAATATTTAAATATTTACTATGGATCATAATAATTCATTAATATTTTTATATTTATAATTATTTGTTACTATTTACTATATAGGTAGTAAAATATACGCTAAATTACATATTATGTAAGTCGTAACAAGACTATTTAACAAACTTCCATTACAAATGTTACTATATTTGTTAAATAGTCCTGGTACACTCTATATACTGTTAGATTATACTTTATACTATTATTACCATCACTGTCAGACTCATGTTCATTGTTGACATCGTTCAAAATATTTTTTGAATTTTCTAGCTTTTCATCTCTTATATCTAGTTCATATGACCTTAAAGATCCATCGCTTGACAGTGATTCTTCCTCAAGTAAATTAAACAATGACGAGCATACTTTTTGTTTATGTGCTAAAGATGGAGTTGTAGCCTGATGGGTAGCATTATGGAACTTAGATGTGGATGGTTTACTTAAATTCACATTTGATGCTGTAGGTGCTTCAGGCAGAGGTTTTATGTTGATTTTGGTTGAATTTGAGAAATGAAGTTCCTCACTTGAACTTGATGAACAATTTTTCTTTCTTCGGTTCTTGCGACTTTTTTTTTCTTTTTCAACATCAGTTGTTAAATCTGTGTAATCTTCAGCCTTCTTTAATTTTATTAAACCTTTTTCAAAATTATCTACAAGTTATACATTTTAATATTATTATTAATAATACATTTCATTTTAATAATAATAAAAATGTACTCTTAAAACAAAACTATTTACCATACTTTCCAAGAACTAAGGATATATTGTAGATGGACCAATTAATAGAAGGTGAAACACATTTTTTTACTTCTTTGAGGAAGTTTTTATTTGATTTAAATAGTCCATTTGGAGGCCAGTAACAAGTTTTTTGGTCAGAAGACACTCAGCAATTTGGTACTATTTGTACGGTATTGTCATCAAATTCTACAATATTCCACATATTTTGCCGAACAAAAACTTTTAATGGACCTAAATTAATTAACTGTAAAAAATAAAATACACATTTATAATAATATGTACAAAATATACATGTACTAGTCGTAAGAATAATAAATTAAAAACAGTGATATTTTCATTGCAAAGAGGTACAATCACTATGCAATAGTGGAAATATAGCCAACATGTTTTCACAACGATCATGATTCCACGGTAGTGCTAGACATTTATACTTTATGTCTTTTATAGGCCAAATCTCTATATTCAAGGATACATTTTTTACTAAGTAGCAATCAATTAATGACGATTTACATGGCGTTGGGTAAATATCATAATAGTCTATGAACTGTTTACCAAGAATAACCATACATTTCATAGTTTTGTCATACACAATATTAGAAATAGTTACAACAATATTACTTTCTTTAATCATGCAATAATTATCTGGATTAGTAATTGTAATTATAGAATTATTTATTTTTGCTTTTTTAAATTGTTGATCAGTGTCAGTAGTGCTTAAAACAATACCATTAACGTGTTTTTTATAAAACATAGTACTTTTAACAGAAACATATAAAATATTTGAGGATTCTTCACTGTATCTTCGATAGAGCTGTTGTAATGGATGAGCAGATTTCCTCAATTGTCTTTTAATTGACCTAAGACAATTTTCAAATTCAAACGCACTAAAATTGTCTAAAGGACCTAAGAGTTGTGCATCTTCTACCAAATGTAGTAGTCCATGAATGTTATGGGACACATAATGTTTTCCATATAAAATAATAAAAGTTTCAACAAAATGTTCTAATAATAATTTTGCATAGTCAGAATGTAAATCTAGTAGTTTTTGAGAACACAAAATTCGCATAGATACATGTAATGTTAAGACATGTTCATATACACGAGGATGTACAACCCCAAACAAAGCTACAGGACAGGTATATAACAACATTTGCCGAAGTTCTGTAGCTTTCCATTTTCCCAGGTTAAAAATATCTTGAGGACGTCGAGCAAAATCATTTGTGATATAACTTCTCATATTTCTTAAACTGTTGTTTAAGGCAACAATTTTACAATGCTGTAAACGTACTATTTGGCATTCTGATTTTCCATTTAACCACATGCTCATAACTTTTTTAAATACACCAATACAAACCAAGTGCATACAGTCAAATGGAATTTGTGAGACTGGTTTAAAGTTGGGAATACTTAAAAGAATAGATATACCTTGATGATAATCATCATATTCTTGTTTTGAGAATCCATCATCAGTTTTTAAAATATTATTTTTAACTTCAGGGAAACATATACGATTGTATAAAAATTCTCCTTCTTGACAACATTTAGAACAACTATTATATCCAGTATGTCCTTTTGTTTTGGTGATAAATGACTTCGCAGGTGCGTCACAAATAATACAATGTATATTCACTTTGTAATAAATATTGTTAAAGTAAATACCATTATTAGTTAAATCAGTCATTTCATCAACAAAGTATTGTAAAAATGTATTAGCATCATTTGGTTTACTAAGACCATAATAGATTCCAATTACAAATACATGTGATGTTTGAATAATACAACCCAGTATAGGCCATAATTGACTAGTACTACTTTCTGACAAGGGCAATCCATCTGTTGATATTTTAAGGCTAATCTTAAAGTTTAAACTGTTGAGTAAATCATCATTTTGTAATCTATTCAACACTTTTTCGAGTCCAATTTTCAAACCAAAATGACACTATTGACCTGGACTAACAATCTGTATTAAGGTATTTCTTGGAGTCTTTAAAAATGTCCTAGAAACTTTTGGAAGATTTTCAACAATTGTTTCCTTTCGTAGAATGCCTAGAAGAGCATCCAAAGCATTTTGTTTAATTTTATATTCAACAGCCCAATGCTTCAGTTTTTCTACAAAGTCCTGATCATTATTTGAAGTATTAATATTTATGCTGGCATTTTCATTTAAGATATTACGATCATACTCATCATTTTCTGTTGAACTACTTTGGCTTGATTTTTTTAAATCAAATGTATTGAAATCATTTAAATTACTAATGGATTCATTCGTATATAAATTGTCGACAATAGAAATATTTTTGTTTTGGTTATTATTACTGCCTTGTAGAACTTTATTCATAACAGACCCATCAGATTGCGATGTACAGTATATATCAGAATTTGAAACTAAATCTTGATCAGAAATATTGAGCATGTTTTCTAATTCAGTAGCTATTCTACGTCGTAAAGTTCTTTGAGAGACATTGGCAGACAGATCTTGTTGGTTGGTTTTGCGTTTTTCGGACATATTAATTGGGACTCTTCACTAATTATACAATTATATAAAACAAATAATATATTAATACAGATTTATTTAAATACATATTTATAAATGTTGTAAATTAATTAATCATTTTTTTTAACTGCTAGGTCCTTGCAATCTACGACCATAAGGCATAAATTAAAATTAATATAAACATAAACTTAAAACTGATATAAGGAAATGATACTATATTTATAATCTCTATTTGTTTGAATACGGTGTTCATCAAGAAGTAATTGAATTTCTTCAATTGATTTAGGGAATAGAGGCAATATCTTTCTTCTAGCATTATATATATTTCTTTTAATATTACGTACATCACTTACTTGTAACTGTTCAGTTGGTATATTTTTAATACCATTACAAAATATTTTACTAGGTTTAGTGCATCTTCAGTCGCCTTGCGTTTTACGAAACCTGCAGTCACGAATTGTTTTTGAAGGTTTTGATCACTAAATGATTCGTAGTTATGGTTTAAACTTTGTTCAGTGATTCTGTCGTCATCACCTGCCGTTTTTAAAAATGCTCTACAAGTTTTTACCGTACATCGCCACTTAACCTCACCTGAACTTAGAGGTCGATTAATTTTACGAAACTTAAAATTAGAAATA
Source organism: Macrosiphum rosae (assembly GCA_016617965.1). Taxonomy (NCBI): domain Eukaryota; kingdom Metazoa; phylum Arthropoda; class Insecta; order Hemiptera; family Aphididae; genus Macrosiphum; species Macrosiphum rosae. Next base: position 4,097 of record WHPZ01588793.1, read on the forward strand.
ATTTTCAAACATTTTTCGTGCTGCGACATGAATTGTTCGGCCATCGTGACTTTACTGATTAAAATGAATACGATAGGTATTAGCAGAACTATGCCGGAAGTAGTGATAACTATCAACTGTCGTATTACTGCAATATAGATATTCGATAACGTGATGATATTTCTTGAAAAAAATAAAATGTCTGTGATATACTTGAAAATGTACACAATCGTCAAACATAAGAGACATTGATAAGTGACAATTTAATAAGTTAATAAGTCGGGCGCAGTTTACATTTTTAACAAAGATAAAAAAATTTAAATTTCGGGCGCAGTTAACAAAAAAAAAGGTCATTTGCGAATGCCCAAAAGCTGAGTTAAAAAAAAAAAAAAACATTACATTGCCCAGCTTTGTTATTAAATTGATAAATCATAATTTATACTTATAGATAAATATTATCTATAATTTTTAAAAGTATCAGTTGAAATATTACACTAAAATAATTTAATGTATATTTTCATATTAAAAAAATAAAATAGGTACCTATTAAAACGGTACGTATTTTTCAAAATATGTTGTTTCTCTCATTTTCTATCAATAAAATAAATTGTAAATTATTGTACTTTGTACAGTAACAGTTCAATATTTTTAATTATTAATATATTATTATTATAATAACAAAGTTCAGCTAAAACTCACTTTGTTATTCCGAGTATTTTTTTTATTTTTGTCTCGGATTTTTTAAGCTCCTCATTTTCGTTTTTTACTACAGTTTGTTCCATCCATTTCCATTTCATTTTATAATTCCCAACTATTACTATTGTAATATAAAATAATTTATGAATCATTCCTAGTTAAGTACTTAGTAATTAAATTGTAAAATTAACCAAATTGTGCTGAACTGCTGACTGCCGAAACTACTTGGATTATAAAGATATGATAAAAAAACTAACAGACATTGCTACGCAGCCCCCCTTAAACTGAGGGGTGAAGGTGCACGTAGTGGAAATAGGCCCGAAAAAACCACGGGTCATAATATATGACGTGGACGTCAGCATAGAGAAGGTTAGTTTAGGGAGTTGGCCGAATGCCTTCTAGCACAAAATACTGAGCTCGGTTTAACCGTAGAAGAAGTGGGAAGCATGAAACTACTACACAAGTTGGGCCCATGAGACGGGGACGTGGTCCACTGGGTGTTTGAGACACCACTCAATGTCATTCCCAAAATAGAGAATAAGTCTATTTATATATAGGCATGACATGATTTAGGTGCAAAGTGCATAGCTCGACGCCGCAGTGCTATAATTGCCAACAGTTTGGGCACACGGTGACAAGGTGCGAGCAGTAGACGCCTTCGTGCAGGAACTGCGAAAGCGCACACGACTCCCAGGCCTGTAATGAGGAACGGGTGAAGTGTGTGAACTGTAAGGGACCTCACAAGGCGTCTAGTGCGACATGCAGTCTAGGGGCCAGGCGACCCGAAGCCTCCTCAGGCGAACGGACTTTGGCTCCCAATGATTAAGATTAAACAACACAATTTAAATGGCCAACGCGTAGCCTCGTTACAGCTGCGAGACTACTGCGCCCAAAACAAGGTCAACATAGCGCTCATACAGGAGCTTATTGCCCAGGTAGGCAAAATCTACGGCTTCGAGGACTGCAGGGTAGTTGCAGCCAAAAACCCAGGAGCAGCGATCGTCATTATGGACATGGACCTTCAGGCCATCGAGCTGACACAGCATGTTTCGACCCACATAGCTCCCATAAAAGTGGGTCACGGGCTACGATCTATGATCCTTGTATAGGCATATTTTAAATATAACATGCACACGTACACCTTTACCGAGAAACTAAGGATGATTCTCGAGGGCGGTGCCGACACAAACAGTCACTCGCCGAGATGGCACAGCGCTGATCTTAACCAAAGAGGCCAAATAGTCGAGGACCTTATAGACGACTTCAATCTCAGAATATTAAATACCCCAGGCAACATGGAGACCTATGCACGCCATGGCATGGATTCCTCTAACATTGACGTTACGCTCAGCACGCAGGGCACGGCGAGAGGCATCACCGACTGGCTCGTAAGCGATGTGACCGATAGTGATCATCGCTTACTCAGGTGGACTTAGCGTCAAACGGGGCTCAAGAGAAAGAGCGCTTTGACGTTAGAAGGGCAGACTGGGACTCATTCTCCCAGGAGCTAGCTAGAAGCGTCCTGTCAGTCCAGACAACAACTGGTCTCAACGAACATGCGTCCACCCTAACGGGTCACTGCCGCAACGAAAGCAATTCCTATAAAGGCCAGTAGGTGCTGGGCCATCCAAAGACAGCCATGGTGGTCAGACAAATTAACCTCAATGAGGAAAACTCTCAATCTGATCAAAAGACAGGGACTGATGCTGCTCGACAGACCTGCATACAACCGTCTGAGGAACGATTACCTCCACGAGATTAGGAGAGCAAAAATGGAATCTTTGAGGAAGATGTCCGACGACATAAATGCTAATACCTGGGGCAAAGCGTTCAAATACGCCAAGAACGGCCCACGTAAAAAGGTGGTCACCAGCTCTCTGACCAAGGCAGAAGGTACTCTCACTGAGTCAATAGATGAGACCATGGAAATTATGCTCGATTCTTTCGTCCCCGCCGACCTTGACCAGGGAGGGTCTTTGCGACCGGGACCGCTGGAACAGCACGCCCCGGTCGAAGAGCAGCAGGTCAGAAATGCAATCTGGCGAATGAAGCCGTCGAGAGCTCCGGGCCTGGATGGCATAACCGCTGGAATCCTTAGGAAGGCGTGGCCACTGGGCAAGGACACCATGACCCACCTAATAAATAGGTGCTTGGAAAATGCCACTTTCCCTGATTATTGGAAGGTTTCAAGACTCGTAATAATACCAAAAGCCTGGTAAAAAGGACAAGTCCAGTCCCAAGTCTTACAGGCCCATAAGTCTCTTGTCAACTATGAGCAAAGCACTGGAAACACTTATCATTAGTGAGGTTAAAAGAGAGACCTCGCTCAACGAAATTGGCAACCAACACGGATTTGTGACGGGCCGTTCTATTGTTACAGCAATGAACTTTTTATACAACTGGGCAAATGAGTCAAAATGCAGGCACGTTTTTGAAGTCTTCCTGGACATCACTGGGGCTTTTGATAACGTAAAATGGTCCCCAATCCTGGAAAGACTCCATGAAATCGGCGCATCAGTTAGGAACATCAACATTATTCAAAGTTACCTAGACAACAGATATGCCAAGCTCAAAATCGAGCACACTGTTAAGAAAAGAAGGATAACAAGAGGGTGCCCCCAAGGATCGCAACTTGGACCGACCTTGTGGAAGGTTGCCATGTCGGACATCGGGACTCCCCCCGACCAGCGAACGTAACATGTTATAACCAATATGGATGACATCGCCATACTCACAGGTGCCGCCAAACCTCCGACGGCGTTCAAACGGATGACCGAATTTCTTGACAAAATGAGAACCTGGACAGGGAAATACTCCCTTGAATTCTCGGCCACAAGCTCATGTCAATAAAGGGTGGCTTAAAGCCGACATATAGCATCACCTTCAGCACGGGTGATGGGGCCGCTATCATAGAGTCAGCTAGCACGGTCAAATACTTGGGAATACTCCTGGACCCAAGGCAAGCTTACGTGGACCACATATTTGATATTGCACACAAATCAAAAGACCTCTACAAAAGGCTCAGAGGCATGACCTCCGCAAACTGGGGCATGAGCAGAAGAACTGCTAGGGTCATATACGAGGGCGTCTTCCTGCCCAGAATAACATATGCAGCGAAAGTCTGGTGGGATGGCGTCAAATTCGAAAAATGCAAAAAGAAACTATGCTCGATGCAAAGGGACCTACTACGGGCGATCACGAGTGCATACAACACGGCCTCTACCAATTGCCTCACGGCGGTAGCCGGCGAACTGCCATTGGACCTTAAAATAATTGAGCATGTATTTAAGAGAAGGACGAAAATCGGTCTCACCACTCCCGAGGCCCTAAAAGAAAATCAAAATGAACTGCTTGAACAGTGGCAGGTGAGGTACGAAACGACCGACAAAGGCAAATGGACGAAGAAAATGATTCCATCGGTAGTCAAAAGATATCACCTGCCGATGGAAATGGACCACTATAAGAGCTAAATACTTACAGGCAACGGCGACTTCCGTGGAAAATTGTTCGGGTTCAACTTAGTCGATTCACCCATATGTGAATGCGCCCTCGGAGGCTCGGAGACGGTTGCACACGTCCTCCTGAAGTGCAGACGCACGACGCAGCAGAGGGAAGAGCTCAAGGAAGCGTTACGTAGGAAGGCCAAGCATGGCCCCCTGAAGAAGAAGTGTTTCTCAGGTCCAAAGGACTGTATGAAGCACTAAGAAAGTTTGCGAAGGACAGCTTAAGGAATATAACTGACAGATGAACTGAGGACAGCCGCATTTGCCGGAACGCAGCCACCACTGTCGGTGATGAATCACTACAGGTGGTATGCTGAAGACATGGGGTGTTCCGAATGTGCAAGGACGGTGAAAGTGGCAGAAACGGGGGGCACGCTCATGTGCGTTCAGAATTCAGCATCAGTATTCCCTGATTGTCGTAAGAGGCAACTGAAAGGGAAATGGCCAGACGGGGCCGGCGTCTGGGAGGCGGACACACCGAAACCTTCGGTGACTAGGGTGTTGGAATTTCTGACTGCAACCTTGTGAAGATGTCGATCGTGGTGATGCCTCTAGGAGGCGTGGCGAAGGCTACCGAGTCTCAAACTCAAAGGTCGCGGCCACCGCGTCGGCCGCGATTGCCGCTGGTTAGGGCCCACCGTGAGCCCGTGGTACACGACCCGAATCTTTGTAGGATCACAGCTGAGGCTCTTAGCCGACGAAGCTCGGTCCCACCATCCCACCATTGATGTGCCTTCCTAATGGGGGCGTAAATGGTACTTCGGGATGTGGGGGGGGGGGGCCCACGGCGTGGAGTGATTGACGCCGTGCCCTCACACGGCGGTCGCGCATCAGCCTTGGTCGTGGAGCGCTCGACGGCGGATTGGTTTCGGAGTGGCGGTTAAGCGGGAGCTAACCTTGTGGTTAATAGACCAAGCTCGCCCGTCTAGGGGAAGGCTGCTGAGTGAGCATCTCACTCCCACCCAGCCTACCAGTGGGGCTATATGCACCGGTGGTTGCCCGTGACCAAAAACGGGAAGCAAAGAGCTTGCGACCCGACTTCGACTAGGCTCTAATATCATTGAATGAATAATCAATGGTAATATTTATTAATTATTAGATTATATTTACGTCTACCTACTATTTACTATTTAGTACTCGGCCCATGGGGAATTTCTCGATTTCCCTATGGCCCAATCCGTCCATGATTGAGGACTACCAATAAGTAAAATTATGAAACTTTTGACTTCACTAAGATTTTACGCTAGAGGATATTATCAGGTGTGGCAAATTTAGTTTGCAATTATGAAAACACTCTGATATTTCTGATATATTAATGTAGTTTTTTTTTAAATTAAGAGAGGGAATGGTGATGTAAATGGAAAAGCCAACCTTTTATAAGTTGCATAGTAAAATAAATTTCAACTGCTTTGTGCCATTCACTACAAAACTGGGTTAAGTTTCCTAGAATTGAAAGTGTTAAAGAAATAAAAAATCTGTTTTATCAAATATCCCAATTTCCTGGTGTTACAATGGTCATGAATTGTACCCATATACCAATTAGCCGTCCAGGAGGTGAAAAAGAAGAGTTTTATCGAAATAGAAAAGGCTGGATGTCCTTAAATGTCTAAATTATTGCAGGATCAAAGTTGCAAATTGTCGATGTTTTTGCTAGATTGGCAGGATCAGCTCACGATTCTAGAATATTTGAAGGGAGGAATAAGTACTCAAATATTTATATTTTACTATACTGGTTCCTATAAATTTACTTAAAATAGAATTATTGTAAAATCCTAATACAAAAAAGGTGGGCAAGTGGGTGTCGCTCTGCTGTACAGTAGGTTGCAAGTGGGTCACTGTATAATGGATGATATTAAATTGGAATTCAACGATATAATATCATTGTATAAGAAAAACGATTCTGAGTGGAGACGGTATGTCAGTCTAGGTAATAAGACATATTAAGTACATATCTATGATATTAAACGGAAAAATGACCTATAATAGGTACCTATAATAAATTCCAAATTAATCATATCACAATATCCATTAGGTACTTATAACGCGTTATACATCAACAAAAACCGTGACACTATCATAGATATATAATAGTACACTTTAGAAGTTTCAAGTACCCACGAATAATATTATTCAATCACAACAAAATAACTAAAATAGTTATTCTAGGTTTTTTAATATGTAATTTCGTCCAAATTTGAATTTAAAATGTCTGTAAAAAATAACTGTGTTCATATATTTTTTAGATATTTTG
>WHPZ01588797.1:0-39924 GCA_016617965.1 Macrosiphum rosae
TCGATGTCAATACAATAATAATATTTAAAAAAAAAGTTATACCTACGTTTTAAAAAATCTAGTCTCCAATAATAATTTGATATACACTATACGTTTGCCTATACAATAATAATAATAATAATAANNNNAATAATAATAATAATAATAAATTGATATACAATGTATAAACATGTATATAATACATAATATTATAATTATAAATTATACAGACAATTTTATATTTTCGGACTTTTTGTCCGGCAATCAAAAAATGAATCCGGACTTTTAGTCCAACTTTTTTCATTCCGGACTTTTCGTCCGGGATTCATCTTATACAGTATACACAACCTAGATATATATTTTTACAAATAATTATTTCGTATTAACAGCTAGGTTACAAACCTATAACTTTTATTAATATATGAATATAAGAATTAATTTAATTAATTTAATTTTGTATAATATTATAATATTAAACAACTCACCATAGAATTGCTGGAAGTGTTAACTTTCATGGATTTATTTTAAACTATAAAATGATTAAATATTGAAATACGATTATTTACCTACCCATAAATATTAATATATTGGCGGAAGTATAAAAGTATTTAAATAAGAAGTTTGGAAACCTATTTCATTAGGTTATATAATACCTATTACATTATATGCACGATGCACCTATAATATTTAATAATAATGCAAATTAACTGTCAAAACTACAATGTTGACTGTCGACGCGTGTACTAAGTATGTACGCAGTGGTGCACTAGACACTTGGGGGCCCTAAAGTCAAATATAAAATTGGGGCAACATAGCAAAAAATTTAAATGGTCTTGAAAAAATAAAAGTACACGGTATACCGCTTCCTCTCCACTCATAATGTAATCAAAACATTTCCATTGTTTATTATAATAGTAAATTATACATAGGTAAAAGGGAAATGGAAATATTTGCTACTGGTTGGCTCCGAAAATGCATGACCGATTTGGCCGATTTGGCTGATTCTTTTTTTGATGTGTTCGTAATTAATAAAGGTTAATATGAAAGAAAATTTTAGGAAAATCCACCGGAAAAGTAGAATACTTGGAAAGCAGAAATACAACAGTGGCATCATCTGTCCAGCAAAAAAAAAAAATGAATTAAACAATAATAAAATAATAGTATTAAATAAAAGTCTCACCATCCAATTTATTAATTTATTGCTAATTTATTTATACATATAAACCATTTTTAACAGGCAACAAAGTGCATGGGGTCAGTTAGTAATTTCATAATATTAAATATAACCGTATGAACTAACTTTTTTTTAATATTATAAATTTATACAATAGAATAAGTATTTATATTTCTAGTTTTTTGTAAAAAATCATTTACAAAACGCTCTACCAAATATTGAGAAATACAATAGTAGAGAATATCAACTCTTGATAGTTTATATAACACATAATATTATAATGCAATTCAGATGTGCCAATATAAAATTTATATTGGAGTATAGAATATTTTTTTATATGCCTATTATCATTGCCTATAGTTCAATTATAGAATTTATTAAAAAAATACCTACAAGTTTTGATATTAGACTCTCATTAAATCCAAACTGGTGGTTCTTTGTTCTTTTGCCTTGCGTTTAGCAAAACTACTTAAAAATACTTCACGATTACGTAAATAGAAAATAGGTAATATTATACTAATAAAGAAATTTAAGTCTAATAAATCTTTTATAAATTCGCCTTCTCGCTCTTAGAACGTAACTAATATATAGATTGTCCATAAACTACACGTATACTAAAATAGTAAATAGAATAAATATAAACGTATCATTAAAATTGAAATTATCATATTATTGTTATACTCATATCATTATTTATTATAAGATATAAAACACACGCGAAAAACACAACTAAATAAATTTCAAGACTAAACACTCAAGAGTCGAGACTGTAAACACTGTAACAAATAATATTTTATATTGTTAGGTAGTTGATAGGTAATATTTGATATCTATGTATAATATAAAATATTACCTATTTCCACTGCGGATGACAGTGAAAAATCTCATTTATGATATATATCCATCACAACGTAATTACAAAAAATATGTATTGGTAAATTTTATTTATTTTCAAATTGATTTAACATAAGTCCTTGTTATAATAATAATACGACTAGACTGTTGATTGCTGTATACATTTTAGAACACTATTCTTGGCCTCCATTAATCCATGGTAATGATTTTATAATATTATTAAATCAATAACTCGTAGTGTAATATAGGTAATTCATTGGCTATTAACAATAACTATTAAAAAAACAGTACCTATATGTAATTATAGTATAACCATCTCATTTTAATGTAGGTGTTTTAATGTTTATAAAAAAAAATATAGGTAATAATCTTAATAATTATAAAATGTGAAAAAATACTAAAATCCAATTTTTACTATGGGGCACCCGATAAATCGGGGGCCCCAAGGTTTCACTTTGCTAACTTACTTTGCGCCACTGTTAAATGTACGGTATAAGCAACAGTATACGTAAACTATAAACAAAAATAAAAAGCCATTTTAGGGTACTATAACAGCTCCTGATATAATATCATAGTATATTAGTATCACTCGGACACTCCGCATAAATGCATAATATAATAACGTCATATTATTTTGATAATACTCATAAATTGTAATATGTGTACAATGTATAAAATACACTATACACTACATCGTGTAGCTATTATAATAGTTTATAGTATAACTATTTGGTGGATATTCTAAATAAAATGTAAATTATTAATAATATAACATAGGTTATAGGTATATTTTGTTCTGACTAAGCCCAAGGGCTCTGAGTGAATAACTCAAGTTTAAATCGTTTACTGAACAATTTAATTAATTCAATTAATGTTGTCCATTTCTAACAACAAGTAACAACCCACAATTTCGCACCTAGGACTGCAATTAACTATTATTCTTTATTTATATCCCTTACTATTATTATTGTCTTTATCCTGTCATTCTTATAATTATTAATTTAAATTAATGTATGTAGGTACATTGTATTTTATATTCCGATTGGCGTTAGTTATTAAATAAAATAAAAATAATAAGTAATTAAAAACATACAAATCTGTGTCACCTAGTTATTTGCGTATCTGATCATTAATAAAACTGAATAATCATAATACTATAAGTCTATAACATATATTAATGATAAATTAAAAGAAAAAAATTTTTCGCCCAACGTGGGGCTCGAACCCACGACCCCGAGATTAAGAGTCTCGTGCTCTACCGACTGAGCTAGCCGGGCTGACGAAATTTTTACTAGATTTTATACTTCTTCGCTAAGTTCCTATGCATCTTAATATTTTTCATGGCTGGCGCCTGGTTTGGTTGTGTATAAAAAAGTACTTATACTAGGCAGTAGGTCATGATAAATAGTTGACGATAAATGTACATGGTCAAGTCAAGAAGCACATAAACAAGTTTAATATAAACTTTAAACAAAAAAATCGATTACAACTGTTGAACTGTGTAACTTAAATAATAAGTTGTAAAATATAATGTTATAAGTACCTATCTACCTAATAAATTAATTTAATTAAAAGTGTGTTGTAGGTACCTATAGTAGTCACTCATAACAAACTTTTAATCAGCCATTACTTTTTAGTGTATTGTTTTTGTATATATTTTGAGCTAGGGTTTTTATTCGCCTTATTTATCTGAAAAATATTATAATTTAATATTATTATTATTATTAGCTTTAAACATTTACTCTCATTCCCTGGAATAATAGGTATTAATAATAGCTAGATAGTATTGTTATAGACTTATTATAGTAGGTACTGTATTGGTAGGTGAATTTTATATAAATAAGCACGTTCCATCATTATGATATTCATATTATTGTAATACAGTTAGATACCAGTAGGTATACCACCTATAATAGTCTATACTAGGTATATATTTTTATTAGGTAGGTACCTACATAATTATATTATTTTAGATTCTGAGCGGAGCAATTTTACAATGATGTTTGTGTTTTTTTTGTGGACAATAAAAATGATTAGATTTTCTTCAACAGTATCTTTTCTAATAGGAAAGTGAATGTAGTTGATTGTACTTTAAAGGGTCAAATGCGAAAAATTCTCAGTAGTTTTCGAAAGCGCAGGGAAAACCAAAAGAAAAATTAAAGAGTAACGGACATTTTTAAGCAAAATAAGTTTTCGACAAAATTTTGGTTTTTGGTACAACTTTAAAATAAATGATTGTAAATACACTGGTTGTTTAGGTATATTGACATTTAATATACCTACACGATAAAATTTTAAATAATAATTTTGATTTGTTTTGAACTGTTTATGTTTTCAGTTTTATATTTTTTTAGTTTTTATTTGTATAAATGTCAATACAATTTTATTTGTTGGGTAAAAAATGTTGAAAATTTAATTCAAGACTCCTTATATATTGTTACAATGACATTTGTAAAATATTAAAAATCAATAGTCACAATTTTTTTTATTAGTATTTAAGAGTTATATCTTGAAAAAATACGTAAAAATGACAAAAATGTGCAAATTATTTTGAGCTAGAATTTCATAAACATTTTTGTTTTTAAATCTAAGGTTTGATAATAAAATACAAGATTCCTCAAAGGTTTGTCTACCTTTATAAAAAATGTCTACAAGAAACTAAAATTACATTGTTATGAGCGTTTGAAGTTCATATTTCTACAACATTGCATATTTAGGTACCTATACTCGATTTCTCATGTAGCGATTTTCTTATTTTGATGTAATTCGAAAACGAACAACTGTAGATACATGCAAATTTGACTGAATGTTTATATACCTACTCATTTTCCATACACCATAACATTTTTTTTCTACAAACATCAATACAATTTTACTTGTTTGGCCAAAAAGCGCGACAATTTAATTCAAGGCTCCTTATATATTGATACTTTAGCAGTTGAAAAATATTAAAAATGTATATGCACAATTTTTTTTTATAAACATTTTAAGTTCAAATTTTGATAAAATTTAAAAATTATTTTGAAGTTTAAAATTTATAAATTGTAAATTTTTATAGCTAAGGATTGTAAATTTAAAACAATGTTCCACGTAAATAGGTTACAGTGTTAAACTATATAAATATTGCTTCACTCACATTTATATCATAAATTAATATACTTAGTAATATCATATTAGGCTGACTGACCTGTCTTCGCTTAGAATCGTATTTGTTATACAATGATAATATATCATTGAATTCAAATTTAACACAATCCATGTGACTATCACACTGACCATCCAGTGACTCGCTTGTAACCTACTGTACAGCAGGGCGACACCCACTTGCCCACCTATTTTCATATATTTATATTTTATTTAACAAAATTTTCCTTATCATAATATAATAAATAATACTTCGAACAGTATATTATTTATATTGTAATAATTATTATATTTTAGGTAAATATAATGTACATTGTAATAATTATTATTCGAATCTATTTTAAAAGTAATAATCTTTTGAACACTACATTTACATTTTTGGCACAGAAATACAATTTATTAAGAATTTTAAATTTGTCTAATAAGAACATAAGGAATTGAATTTCAAAACGAATTCGGTGGTGAAATAACAAAATCTGTAATAATAATGGATTTATAGGATATAATTTGTGTAGTTATATTATGGACGTGTAAAATCATGCGACGTTGAAGAATAATATTAATTTGATAAATGGAATTGAAAATAACCATGTAATAATTTTAGTATCAGAACGTTGAGATGATATTTAATATTTATGAACCTTGAAACCAACAAGAGAAAATTATAGAAAATTAAATTTATCACGTTCATTAAATAATAATGCATGGTAAACATGTGTAGTTGAAATGCAATCCGATTTTAAATATTATGATTTATGAAGTACCTATTATTAATTCATTAAATTTGTAACTCAGATATATTTTATCTCGCCACCTCATGGATAGGTAGGTATATAACGGAAAAAAACGTATCGAAAAAAAATTTACAACAAATAGTATATAATAAATTATGTTAGAACAGTTTGATTATTGGTTTTTAAGCAACCCATAAAATTATGTGATATACATATAGGCCAGTGATACCCAACCTTTTTTTTCGGATAAAATATTGCCTTTGTTCAGACCTCATCAGCAATAATATTAATTTAGTATTTCATTACTATAATATTATTGTTCCTACTCGTCATATGCCCGTAGTTTGACGTTACCTTAATGCATTATACGTATTTTTTTACATTTTACAATGCGATAATACCCATCTTGGTTTGATTATATTTCATAAATATTAATGTTTGATTACTATATTAACATATCTATAAATTCAAAAATATTTTTACATAATTAAAAAAAAAACCTAGTGACGCTCTGCGGTACAGTAGGTTACAAGTGGGTCACCATAATGAATAGTGTTAAATTTAAATTCAATAATATAACATTATTGTATACGAAAAACGATTCTGAACGGATACGGTTTGTCGGCCTAGTATATTTAATATTAGGTACCTACATATATTTAGGTATACATTGTTATAGTTAATGAGGTAATAAGTTTAATCAATATTATTTATATATTATCATAATATTATGCTGTGAGTATTACATCCTAAAGGATTTGAATAATCACAATTTTTTAAGGGCAACGAAATGCATGGGGTCAGCTAGTATTTGTATATACTTTAGAAGTTTTAAGTACCCACGAATAATATTTTTATATTACATATAAATATAATAAATTTATTTTCATCCAAATTTTAACTTAGCATAACTATAAAAAAACTGAGCTAAAATAAATTTTAGATATTTTTGCTTTCTGAATTAACTAATAAACGTGGAACCTTTTTTTAAATTTTTAATCCTTAGTTATAAAAGTTGAATATCTTATACATTTCTAACTACAAAGTAATTTGTTAATTTTCAATTTCATAAATTTTATCAAAATGCGAACTTTAAATTCTTATAAAAAAAATCATGCCTAAATATTTTCAATATAATAAAAATAAAATGCATATCTTACAATTTTTTATTGCATACAAATCCTAGCCCTGGTTATGACAAGTCTTATATTAATTTTTCAAATGTAAGATATAAAAATAAATTTTTTTATACATTTCTAACTCAATGTAATTTGCAAATTTTCAAAATTCGAACTTCAGACGTTCATAAAAAATTATTATGGATTTATTCTCAACTTTTTTAATTTCCACAACTACTTACAAGGAACTTTGTATTACATTTCCAAAATGTTTGACCAATATAAATTTTTTTTATCGACATTAATGAATAAAAACTATTAACAATCAAAAATTCCATATGCCTATAAACTGCTCAATATGAGTCAATAATTTTTGAAAATTTAATACAGAAAATGTTTATATAAACATTCTGTGAAACTTTCCAAGGTAATTTTTTTTAGAATTACCTACTCCAAAACCAAAACTGATTTTGCGAAAAAAATCAAGTTTTTCCTTAATTTATATTTGTTTTTCCCGGTGCTTATTAAAATTACTGGGAATTTTCATTTTTATTTCCCCAATGCACTAACTAGATTCACTTTCCTGCCGGAAAAGATACTGAAGTTGAATATCAGAAAATCAACAAACCAATACCCTTAAAAATTGTATAAAATTAATATTTTGGTTGTAAATATTTAAGAAAACTTTTACATAAGTAGATAAAAAATAAATGGTTAATGCTGCCGTGCTGGGTTGAATAAAACACTCACTTAGAAATTAAAATTATTATTGAACTTATGGTCCCTCAAACATAATAATCTATATAGTGGCCCATGATTGAACCATTACATTTTAGTGAACCATTAAATTAATACATTCATTTAATCTTATATATTATAATTAATTCACATTTTAATTTAACGCATTACGAAACAAATGATTGATACGCGTGGCATGTATTTAATCTAAAAAAATAATTATATGATAGTACCTAATAATGATAATAATTATAATAAATTATTGAATATTTGTATAAGTTTATCTAATGTCTGATCCTCTAATGTTAACTTTCTTAAATTTAAATGTTATACATTATTACATTAATAAATTATTTTAATACATGATATGCACTAATGAGCATATCATTAATCTGTTTAGAAGTTTAATTGTATTATTATCAGTATCAAAGCATTTTATCTATAGGATTAATTAATTTTAAAAGTAACATCTAACCAAAAGTAAAAAACAAGTTCTCTAATGGCTGATATTAAATATGGATAAGGTACGAATTTATTGTTTTTCTTATGAAATAATTAAGCCACAATGACGTAATATTATGCGTAGTAATTTTGATGAATACAATATTTAGTAACATTGCTACAATTTTTTGTTTTTAGGTTTCGTCATACAATTTTCATTCCTTGCAGCTTTTTTCTGGCTAAACGTCATGTGTGCGGATATTGCATGGACATTTAGGTCGGTAATATTTTTATTGATTATACGAAAATGTAATAACATTATCAATAAATTATACACAAATTTACGTTTTATTACAGCGGATTCAGGCTACTATTGTCTTCAAATAAAATTGAAAACGAAAAGAAAAAATATGTTATTTATTCAGCTTATGCGTGGGGTTGTAGCATTGGAATCACAATTTTAACAGCTTTGGCTGAATTCACCAAATTATTTGGCGATAGTAGTTATAAGCCAAATTTTGGAAATTACGATTGCTGGTTTTCTAGTAAGTAATAAGCATAAGATGCTTATTAGAGCATAACACTATTTAGTATTTCTATCCATGCAAAAATAATGAATGACTAAAAAAAAAATACTATTCGATATGATAATAACTATAATTTGATCGTAAGGCATGTACTTTAATATTGTTCATCAATTTTTTTTTTGGCTATTGTTTTTAATTATTGATTTTTGTTTTTCAGATAAGTTATCAGTCGGAGTATTCTTTTATTTACCAATTGGATTACTTCTGTCAACCAATTTTATACTGTTCTTATTCACTGCTTTTAGAATTGTGTTCATCCGAAGGGGTACTTCTAAAGTATTGAATCGCCAACATAACCACAATGATATGAGGTAATTATGTTTGAAAATTTGTTATGGTTTGTATTGAGAAATACCAGTGATCAGCGCAGTTGCAGTGGGGGTGAATGAGATCGAACTAAAAATTATTCTATTTCATTTTTTCTTAGAACATATAGGTAGGTATAACGTGGATTTTTGCAAAAATATTATTATTAATTATTGAATTACGAATATAGTTTATTACGTTCGCAAACATAAATCAAACTGTAATTATTGTTTATGGGTGCATTATTTATATAATGCTATTGCCTACTTGTACATAAAAAACAAATCACCAAAATCACGTTTTTTTTTCAATTGTAAAATAATACCTAACGATTTAATATACTAAACCATTTTACTATAAGTAATTGATTCGATTCTCTACCCGGCGTGCAGCGGACCTATATAAATATTTTTTTGGTCAACACGTGGTTTGCATATTAATTATCACCTATACGATATTTTATGTTAAGGGACATTCCAACACTAAAAACGAGTTTGCTTAGATTTAATGTATGTCATTATCTAAGAATTAATATGATGTGGGTCTCAAGCTTTAACAATAATATTATGCAATGAGCTAGGTACAGACGTTTGAAAATATACATGTTGCGTCATAGAGCCTAAGTAGATACGCCGGTGTATGTTTTAAAGATTTACACAACGATTTCAATCGTTAAAGATAGTATTTTTCTCATTTTTTTTTTTTCCTTAAGTGTTTTTTTATGTTCATGAGGCTATATTTATTTATGTGGTTATAATTTCGAGATACTTTCTAGTTTTTTTAAACTAGATAAAACTATTACGGTAAATTACACAAAATTCGGTTTATACTGCAATACAACTCAACTCTCAAAACTCAAAATATTTTAAGTTCTGGTGCTAGTGCGGTCGTCCGCATGGGGTGTCGTCTTGTTGGATATTTATAACATTTAACAATGGGATTGGTTAACTATAGGAGGGACCGACGCCGTCTGCGTATTGTGTATAATGTATATTGTTATGCCGAAGGTCACAGGTTCCTGGAATGACATAATAAAGTATAAACCTAAGAAAATAAACCGATAAGAGGCTTTCAACTACCTATATATTCTATATATAATACCTTTTACAATACATAAAAGAAATTTCACTCCCAGCAATATAATATTATTCTAAAGACAGGATAGGTACATTAGGACCAGTCTTATAACGTTTTCGGCCACAATAATAATAATTTATTATCGACCCTTGTCATACTGAGTCGCCAGAGCGTCGCCACTTTTAATAGTAGGTAATATCGTCGACCCAATCTATATGTTATATTGTATTTAGTCACAGACAGTTGAAAGAAACTAACATAGTACACAAAAAAAAATGATTATAAATACATATGAACGTTTTTACAAAAGGTCCCGGACAGCAGGCAATAAGGTTATCGTATACAACACGTAAAAGCGATTTCTTTCCAATGCCTCCATTGTGGCCATTAGTATATACATATTTATAGTTTCATCAAATATAAGAAAAAAATATACCTACACCTGAAAATAACAATACATATTATTATGTTACTTCTTGGTTATCGCCCTGCTATCGTCTGTAGTACTCAATGGCGCCTTTGACCTCTCCTTGGGCATTTTTAACTGTATAATGTCTGAATGTACTAATATAATATCATGCACATGGCTTATAATTTTAATAGTATATAATATTTCTAGAATAATATTTTTTCAACTAACGATAATAACGTATTTGTTGTAAAAACTAATGCCAGTATTTAATGGTGCAGGAAATGATTCATTTATTTTATTTGAAATATTTATTTAACAACTATTCTTTTTGAGTTTTCATAAAATTTCATATATCTATAGTTTTATGTGTATATATAATTTTAATAGGTTACAAAAGATACAATAAACAATTCCTAAAGTGTTATACTTATCAAAAAAAAAAAAACAAAATCATTATAGTTTATTTTTATAAGCCTTTCTAAGTTTTAATAAATGAATATTTCATATCGTTGATGACTCGACAATACAATGTATCTCGATTTTGGTTATTGTATAGAAGAGATTTTTAACCGATTTATTCCAACACCAACCATGGTTACCATCAAATATTAGTAAAGATGATAGCACGTGATAACAACTCTGGATTATTATAAAATCAAGATACTTTATATTACCGTGTCATCAACGATATGTTAAATAATATTAAAACATATTCAATGACAGGTAATATAGGTACCTATAATAATATATAAATTGTCGAATGCATACGAACGGTATATACTAATAACCACAAACTGTTTAAACTATATGTACTCTGTACCTACTAATAAGTAGTCAGTTATTACTTATATTCAGGGGTTAAAGTGGGAAAAATTTCCAGAGGAGACCAATGTCTCCATATAGTTTTAAGCGTTCCATATATTATATAATTTTATGTATAATGTCTAGTGTATAAAATCTTAATTTGTTATAAAGGGGACGCTTTTTAACCACTGTCAGAGGTAGGGAGACTGGATCCTCCTGCGCCCCCCACTTTAACCCTTGCTTATATTATTACTTATTACTATAACAACTAATAAGTTGTGCCTCAAATTTTTTGACTTTGGTACATTTGCATCCTGAGTATTTTTTAATAAAATTAAATTTCTTCTATATAATGTAGGTAATAAAATAGTTCTTGACTAAGACTTACGCCTGTTAAAATGCCTGTTTATAGGTATACATATTATAACAATATAACCTATTATTATACCAACAACTGAGAGAAACTGAGACAAAGAGAATGAATTCCTATTATAACAAACTAACATTTTTAGATTCTGAGCGGAGCGAGGAAGCTAGTGGTTTTACAATAGTGATTTTTTTTTTTTATATATATCCTGTATACAAAATTTCTACCAGAAGGAGTTCTTCGATTTCAACATATAGTACCTTATATTTTAGCAAATTGGATCAAGATGGTACTTTAAAGAGATCATTTTTTGATTTTATCAATGGTTATTTAATGCCACGGTAAAAACCACCCAAAAATTACGAAAAACAACTAAAAATTGGATTTTAATTTCTAACTCTTTGTTTATTACCATAGAAACGAATAAAAAATAATAATACTATAATATTAATTCAACTTACATGATATAATAAATAATGAAAATATAAAATATCCAGACCGACAAACCGTCTCCGCTCAGAATCGGTTTTTTATATAATGATAGTATACCTACTGTACAGCAGAGCGACATACACTTACCCGCTTTTTAAAAATTACCTCTGCTAATCACCTTTCAATTTATGATGTATAATTATATGAACATTTTTATATTTATCTATACAATTTTATATATTCCATATCATCACACTAAAACTATTAACTAAATAGTAAATTACTAAATTATAGCAAAAGGCAAAAATATGATCTTCATTAAGGAACTTGAATATTAAATTTATATATTAAAATATATAAACACTATATAGGTATGTAAGCTCCCTTTTATTTTTTATGATGTAATATTATTATATGATTTTTTTATGTAACTTTAATGTATTTTTCAATACAATTTTAACATATTTATACTTCAATTTTGATATATTTTCATTCATTTTTTTTCGGGACTTTTTTTTCCTGAGTGGGACTTTTTTTACCGGGACTTTTTTCCTATTAACACCCTTTTTTAATACAAATTAAAAGTACAGTAAGTTGAATCACAATTTTATAAATATCATTCTGAAATTAAATAATATAATATTTTTTATATTTAGTGGGAGGTTAATATTATCAAATTTAATATTAAATTTGTTTAGATTTTACTGTAAAATTTAAGTATGATTTAACGACTTCTTATAAAATTTAAAGTTAAGATTATTATCTAGGCAATATCACAGGCTTTACATTATATTTTAATTTTAATGCGAGTTATGAGTATCTTCTGATGTACAATTATATTATATAAGTATTTGCTTTGGGGACTTTGGGGATTTTTTTTCCTGTGAATTTGTTTTACGTGGATTTTATTTCCTAGGGATTTTTTTTCAGATTACCAAGAGAAGTATACTATAGTCTATAATACACTTTTAAAGTTAAAATTCCAAAATGTACCTATTTGAAACAATATCATTTTTTATTGCAATTATAAAAAAAATTATAGTAATCTAATGAACACGATATTTCACAAGACAATAATATTAAACAAACAATGATCAAACAATTTTCAACAATAATTAAAATATATTTCCAAGTACAGTTTAAAAATAATTCGGTAATATTTTGGAAGTATATTTTTGATAATACGAATCTATATTAAAAACTTACAGAATAAGTAATTTTCTTAACTACTCTCGTAATTAAATATTTTAGTATAAACAAATTAACAATCATAAGTACGTTCTACAGTAACTACGAATAATAATGAATTATTATATTATAGAGACATGATATTACCGGGACATAGGTTTTCTAAACTTTGGTCTAAAATCTTTAAATAAATAAGAAACACTTAATAATGTTTAAAACAAATAAAGTAAAAATATAACTTAAAATAAATGTATGATAAACATTTTCTAAATAAAATATCTGACACAGATCTACACACACACACACACATACATACACACAATGGGCCGTTCAAAAACCTTTTTAGTCTTTTTAGGTGCCGATCGGCGCCGAATATATTTATTATCTTAACGCATACACCTACCTGTATAACAAAATACGAAATCTACCCTTGACGGTTCGCCGCCTGTCTGCCGCCACTGATGTTTGTTCTACCTGTATATATAATATACATTCGTATTTATCTGTCATAGACGTTTCAGAGAAACATACACAATACACTAAAAACCCATTTAAAATTACAGACTTTGGTATAACGAGGGGTTAAAGATATGATATGTTATCGTAATTTATGTAAAATAGATGTCAAAACCCTTTCGAACCGTTTATTGTGGCTTAGTACTTTTTTTGTGCTTGTAATCATTTGCCGGGTAAACAGAAAAAAAAACTTGAAGATAAAAACCAAATTTTTATATTCTGCTATTACCGCATAAGATATATTATATTAAAATATAATATAATAAGAATTCACATATTTTACTAAAACAACATAATATAATGTGGTTTTTAAATTAACATTAAAAAGCATTTATGAAAAAAAAAAAAATTAAAATTCTTTAGAAA
Source organism: Macrosiphum rosae (assembly GCA_016617965.1). Taxonomy (NCBI): domain Eukaryota; kingdom Metazoa; phylum Arthropoda; class Insecta; order Hemiptera; family Aphididae; genus Macrosiphum; species Macrosiphum rosae. The sequence continues at coordinate 14,239 of WHPZ01588797.1, forward strand.
ATTGTTTATGATAATATGTATAATATAAATGAATTAATACTTAGAAAATGTTTAATACAATTATTTAATTGATTTTAAAATTAAAAATTAAAATGTATAAACAAATGTGATTCTGATTTGAATTTGAATTAAAAAAGGTGCTCTGCCGTACAGTAGGTAACAAGTGGGTCACTGTATAATGGATGGTATTAAATTTGAATTCAATATTACGGTATGTCCTTCTAGGTATAAGACATATTATATACTTATCCATGGTATTAAAAAAAATTGACCTATAATGAATTCCATATTAATCATATCACAATATCCAGTAGGTACTTATAACGCGTTTTACATCAATAACAAACCCTGATACTCATAAATATATAATAGTGAACTTTAGAAGTTCCAAGTACAAACGAATAATATTATACAATCACAACAAAATAACTAAAATAGTTATTCTAGGTTTTTTATTATGTAATTTTGTCCAAGTTTAAACTTAAAATGGCTATAAAAATAAACTGTGTATGAATTTTTTAGATTTTTTGGTAACAGAATTAAATACTTACGTGGAATCTTGTTTTAAATTTTCAATCCTTAGATATAAAAGTTGAACATTTTATAAATTTTTAACTACAAAATAATTATTCAATTTTAAATTTGATGAATTTTGTCTGCAACATTCGATCTTTAAATGCCTATCAAAATAAATTGTGCCAATATATTTTTAATATTTTTCAACTGATATTGTAACAATATATCAGGAGCCTGTATTAAATTTTTACACTTTTGGCACAGCAGATAAAACCTTATTATTGATATTTATAGAAATAAAAACTAAAAAAATTAACTTAATTTAAATTTAATCAAACTGAAATAATTTGATAATTTTCGGGATTTTTCCATATTTTGTCAATCTTTGAACTTTAAATGCTTATAGAAAAAAACTGTGACTAAGGATTTTTAATATTTTTCATCTGCCTTTGAAACAATATAGTACGAGCCTTCTACTAAATTTTCAAGCTTTTTATCCAACAAATAAAATTTTATTGACATTTTTAGAAAAAAACTAAAAAAAATGGAAAATGAAAATGTTCCTAAACAGTTCAAAACAAATCATAATATTTTTAAAATGTTTTCCTGTATAGAAAATGCTATTATAAACATTTAGTCAACATTTCATGTATCTACGGTCATTTCACCAAAATCGATTTTTTCGAAAACAGATTTTGTGTAAAAATTCCCGTTTTTCCTTAATTTTTCTTTTTTTTTTCTTGGCACTTTTGTAAACTACTGGAAAAATTATACTTTTGACCCACCCCCAAGTATCAACTAGATTCACTTTCCTATTAGAAAAGATACTATTGAAGAAAATCCAAGACTTTTTATTGTCCTAAAAGGTGATGACGGGCACAAAAAATAAATAAAAAAACACACATCATTGTAAAATAAATACATTCATCGTACTACTCAGAATCTAAAATTGGTTTTAATTGGTTACCTCGATTAAAAACAGTTTGAGTACAAATATTTTTCTGCTATAATACGGATGGGATGAAATATTTTTGGATATTTTTCACACTCCCGTTTTAATCTAGAAAACAATGTGAAATCTTAAACATTGTTTGTAATACGTTGGTGAAATTAAAATGAGTTTAATAGTAATATTCATAATTATAACTGTACATTTTTAAGAGTCAAGCAAATAATTTATTGTTAAAAAAAAGTAAAAAATACAAAATTAATATAGCTACCTACAAAGAATGGTATGTTATTGGAACACATTTTAAGTTAGGATAGTATCGTTTATGATGTCCAAAAAAAGATGCAAGAGTCATCAGCACTAGTTATTACTAAATAATATAATCCGAATACCACGGTGACACAAAAATATAATTTACAATAGCTATTCGTGCTAAATAACAAACGGTATTAAATATTAATGTATGCTAATATTAATACGAAATATAATCACATAATATGATAAATATTTATGATACATATATAATATAACTGTAGCCGAATAATTGATGATCAATTATTTTCACTATCTATAATGACGTAGTTATATGTTCCCGAAAACTATAGACAGTATTATTTCACTAGCTATACTAATATACTATTACCTATATAAATATACATTAACAGTGTCGGTCTGGCTTATGATTGGGCCCCCGGCACAGTAATTTTCAATGGGCCCTTTACAAAAAAAAAAAAAAAGGTTTTGAAATTTATAATTTTTTATAACATATTAAGGTAGTTGCATTGTCCGCGTACATAAGTGTATTTAATATCAAATTAATACTTTTTATGATTAAATAATCAAATAAAATATATAACTGTTCAGTAGGTACGTAGTACGATGGCTAACCTGGCTAGGTAATTGGTTCCAGTCGGTGACTTTAGATACAAATACTAATAAAAAAAACGATTTTGTTTTTTAGAGGAATAACAACGTTGACTTAAAATATTCTTCAAATATAATATTATTTAAGACAATAATCTCTTTAATTCTTGACTAGAAGATACTAATTGATCAATTATTTCATCTTTTTGAATAAATTTGATTAAATATTCTTCTACAAATAAGAAAATTAGTGGTTCAATATGTTCTTGACTGATAGACGATCTTAGTATTGTTTTTAAAATTTTCAATTTTAAAAACGCATGTTCACATGAAACTTGTGTACAAGAAAGGGCATAATTCTGGTTTGGCAACCTATCGATTTTTCAAATTTTTTTTTTTTAAATGTGTATTTTAGGGTACTCTATAAGAATGTAAAAAAAAGGCCGGACAAACTTCGTTTTGAAATTATAGCCATCAAAAGTTTGCGATTTATACGCATGTGGGCAACACTACTTTAATGATGCGCGGAGGAACTCGTGTTTTTTTCCGCAGCTTAGCTAGCGAGTGGCAACGCTAGCCGATTATGTTCCTTTTAACAACTCTGTTTAATTCCGAGACCTATGCAAAACCAAAACAAATCGGGGGATATTTTCGATTTTTTTGTAAAGGCGTTATTCAATTCTAAGGTATTAAACAAATCAGATTTCGATGTTATTTCATAAAGTATTTAATAGTGATTTATGTACAGCGATCAGCGAGCATAAGTTTGAGTGTCTGTGTGTAATACTGTGTATCACTCGTATTAGTATATTATGAGCGAAGGTGTACCTTATTATTGGAAAATTACCGTAAATCTATTTTTGTCTCGTCAGTGCCGACTGCCGACCACGGCTAAAAGATATAATATAATTATATAGGTAATAGGTATATGGCATAAATCCGAAGATCACGGACTAAGATATCGTAATCGCCGGCCTCAATAATAGATACTAATATTTATAAGTTATAACCAACGGTTCGATGTCTACGAATTGATTTGATCGGAACCCGAGTCTGGAATCTCGAGTAAACATAATATTTTTTTTTCATATAGCTATGGGCCCTTAATACATGAAGATATCCAGGGGCCCCCGGCGATCGGGTGGGCCAGACCGACACCGTACATTACTATATATATACTGTAACGCTACGACACTACCTATATACATTTATACCTACCTATAATATGGTATGTCGATAGTGAAACCGGGCAATAGCGAAAGATATTCTCTACTCGCGCGTCGCGGTCCGCACCGGGGCGCAGAACTTTTCAAAACCAAGAAATGGCACCCAAACAGAGCTGCCCAAGCCCCCCACCCGCGTAAAACGCGCACCCGCTTATACTTATATCGTTATTGATTTGTCGCCGTCGTTCGCAGGTTGTCGCTGTACTTGAAGCTGTTCTGCCTGATGGGCGTGACGTTCGTTTTCGAAGTGATCTCGTGGGCGGTCGAGGCGCCCGCTTACTACTGGTACGCCACGGACGCCATCAACTCGCTCCGCGGCGTGTTCGTGTTCTTCATATTCTGCTGGAAGCGTTCGGTGCTCAACCTGCTCCTGGCCAGGGCGCCCGAACCAGCTCGCGACCGGTTCGTCCGGGCTTTCGGCGTCCGCGAGCCGCACCGGTACCCGAGCTTCTCGTCGTCGTGCCAGCCCAACAACTTTGGCGCCGCCGTCAACACCAGCACGCGGACGACGCACAGCAGCGGCACGGCGTCTGCGCAGACGGCCAACGGACTGCAGCTGTCGCAGTTCGGCAGCTCGGCGTCTTTTGCGGCCGCGGCGGCAAGGAGCAATTCGTCGGGGCGGCGGTGATCGCGCGCGCGACCCGTCAACTGACCGAGACACAGCGAGGGGGGGGGGACTCGTCGCGGTCACGACGCGATCGGCGGGCGTGCGAGATGTTTTTCTCGAAATGTGTACAGCGCGTGTAGATAATGCGTACGACATGACGTACTATAATATTGTATATTTGTTAGGTATGTGGGATCGAAGAGCATGTTATAGACTGGTTACCGCAAAGCTCGGTTACGTGCAACGGAGGTTGTAGTATTTACAAACATCGCACCTAATAATAATATCAAACAATAACGATAAACAATGTTAACTTTAAAGCACAATACTATGATAAAACATATCGTGATGAATACAATCTATATTCGTTACAAATTACAACAATAGGTATTGAAAAAGGAATAATATATAACGTATTGCAAATCATTTAACTCAAAATTTGAATAGTAGATTGATGAAATGTTTTTTTTTTTTTTTTACCATAAATCACATTAATCTTACCACTATATGGTAACTATTGGATTTTTCGAACAAACTATATCGTGTATTACCAGTGGTGGTTGGTTGATTGGTGCACGAACAATTTTAATAAATGTAGCTCGTCAATACTTTTTTTGACGGCGTGGCACGATAAAAATAGATGCATAAATTTATTGTGTTCCGAAACGTTCCAAAGTGCAGTGGGTGCATATGCAGTATTTGTGCAATCGACTGGTGCACAACGAATTTGTGCTCCACAAAATTATCAACTCCAAAAGCTGAAAAAACTGTTAATTTTTTAACAAATATTTTTTAAACTCTCAACCATATATCAATAACAACTTTATAAGTAATAAGACATTGGAATTTATAGTTTATTATACATAAGTAAACATCTTTTTTTTTGTTTACTTGCTTTTGCAGTGCACCATATTATTTTACCACTAGCCCCCACTGCGTGTATATTACATATTATAACGAAGTCTTGTAGCTGGGTAGCCAAAAAGTGAATTCCGCCTATAAGATCATCATCATAGTTTTAAGGAAACTAATCTATCCTCGCTTTCAATTTATCTATATCTTAGTTTGTGGCCACCGTTCAGAGGCCCACCGATAATCATCTTGAGGTAGGTGGGAGGGCATGCTGTACCCAACTGTCTGCTGTAACCTGTACAGGGGCCTTTGCAACACCGCTCATACCATTAGGAATTTACGATTACGGCTTGTAACCATTATTCCACAACATTATATTATATCTATTATATCGGATAATAAATTCGACCTTAGACGCCCATTATATTCTATACTCGTACAACCCACCCTAACCGTCTATATATTTATGGTTATATGAATTACAAATCCCACGATGTTTATTTTTTCTGTGGAATGTGGTATTTTTCTTTTAAGCCGGCAACATGTGTATTTGACCCCCCGTCGGTTAGGTCCATCTGAACACTCGGCTCCTCACACCAGCTGCACCACACCCTCATCAACTGTCATGATCACACTATGTACCCGGCCGGCAGGACACTAACATATACGATTTATATGGTTTTGGGTTTTTGACCATTTATGGTTGTATAGTTACTATAGTGTTTTTTTTTTTTTTGTAGAAGTTTCAACATATTATTCGACACGATACGATCGCCCGCCTGGGGTTATCTCCGTCTGACCCAACTGATTTAAAATGTCTATACATGTGGTTCATATATCATGTGCCGATACGACTCATTTAGACACTTTATAGGACTCGTGTATACATATATGTTTTTTTCTTATTATATTATATATTTTATAAATTGATTTTACTTATTTCTCGGCATCAAAGGTTTTTATATTTTCCATACCGTTTTTATAACACGTTTTGTGACCAGTTTTTATAATGGCCCACCCCTAAGACCATAAATAATTTACCCTTGACAGCGGTACGGTGGATTATTCTAACCTTTATCTTTTTCATTCGAGTCCTAAAAGCACGTATTTTAAACACCACCAATGTATTAAAATGTATATAGGAATTTTGTTTGTCTACTCTCTGAGAGCACACACTTCATAATAATATATGTATAACACGAACAAACTATTTTATAATTCTCTGGGTCGTTCATGTTTTAAAAGGCATATATATATATATATATATATATGTGGCATAGACTTAAAAAACTAAATAGATGACTTATGTGAAGCATAATGTGTTATATTTCTTATCGGCGTTCCAAATAACTAAACCAAGGGTAAAATTCAATCATTCGTAATGAGCAATCGACATTTCAAATGAACAAATTTAAATTCTTCATCTCATTAATCGCGATTTATAAGGAAATACAGTGAGTAGGCGGCACAGTAAAAAAATGAAATTACTTATAGTGTGATTACTTATACTAAGTTTCGCGTTCAACGGCAAGAGATATTATTCGATTAATTTCCATAATGCGTACTACTACGCTTATTGCGCAACATACTGATGTTTAAAACTATGAGAATGTGCAGGGAGACGAGTATTATAAAATATAGACACCGTCAAATAACGATTTTACCATGTCAAGAATATAATTGTCAGTATAAATACATCAGTATATTTTATGTTTAATATATTCACTATCAGTGTATCATCGTTTCTGAAAAAAAAACAGTAAAATAAAACGACTTTGGACCGTAATAAAACCTCCTAATTGAAAACGTCTGTACATGTTCTTGACATTAGGATAATGAAACTCAATAATATGCTTTCTCCTATTACTACGTTTGATTATAAATTTCAGAGTGATGTCATGTAGTGCTTGCATCGTTGTTGGAGAACTATTTTATCAGTTAATTATAATAATAAATTGTGATTCTGGGAATAACAGATTATCAGCCTTATACCAAATATATATAATATGTACGACCGAGACGCTTAGCTCTATCACGTGTGTGACCTATCGCCGCCACGAAAAGAGCCTTATTATGTATTATAATTTAATTCATAGTAGGCACTACATTATAATATTATACATAACCACGTCTGATACTAGGTTGGATTATAATATATAATATTGTAATTTATTTTTATATTATACTTGAACCATCGATAATACGAGTATACTAATACTATTTTATGTATATATTATTTTAATTATTGTTAAAATTATAATATCGTTTTGTATTGTATTATTATATTATACACATTAAATATATTGCATTATAAATTTTAGACGCTGTCTAGTCTGTCCAAACGACTGTCCAAACGTTCATCACGTTCACCAATATGATTATAACATATAATGTTGATCTCGGGTACATTGATTTTTTTTTGACTTTCAACAAATAATGAGACTATATTATTATTATTATAATTATTATAACTGTTAATTGATATTATTATTAAGTGGTTGTATTTTTCTTATTAAAATATGGCGTAGGTATATAATATAAGTAGAATCGCTGTTAAAACGTATTACCTATGTTTTTAATTTTAAAACACAATATATACATCACAAATATTATATTAAAAATATAATTTTACCTAACGAGTCTATAAAATTTATGATACTCGAATAATTATTGATCACTTTATTCATACTCACCGTTTACTTTAATTTTAATTATATACGTATTATTCACGTTCACATACCTATGTTATCTAGTCACCAAGTAGAAATGCTTTCGCATTGCTCCGACCCCCGGTACCCAACTACCTTTATTTAATCCTATAATCTTTAGTTAACATATAAGGTGACACTCGTAGGCGCACATTGGGTGTGAATTAAGGGGGTACTGGAATAATTTATGTTACACAGATCCTAATACTATAATAAACTGCATTGCGTTAGTTTTAAATTTGTATACAATGATATTATGTAAAAATAGCAAGGAATCAAAAAGTCTGTATGATTGTTAAGAAGACTCTAGGTACGCCCGCATGTGTTGTCTCCGTATTACAAATGTAAAACATAGGAAAAACTGTTTTGTACGTGTATAAGAACCACTCTCTACTCGGGCTATACTCTAAGCTAAGCAACCAAACTTCCACACTATAAAAATGAGAAAAATTACTGTGCAACATTGTTTCTATATTTCCTAGATCATAACTCAAAAACAAGTTATTTAAGTTTGAAAAACTCAAAACTAATTAATTTTTAAACTATAAGAACTTTTTTTGTATTTGTGATATCGAAAATTAAAAACAATGTTGTCAATGTTCTCCTCTTTCTAGTAGGAACATTTGGTTGCATAACTTGAACTATAGCCTGAGTGGTTCTAATTCGCGGAAAAACCGTTTTTACTATGTTTTACATTTGTAAAACGAAGACCACACATGCGGATATAGCATCCCCCTAATAATATTTGTCATTCCGAATTTATTCAATCCAACGTAGCCCGCAGATTAAATAAATATATTAGTAAAAACCAAGTAATAACCACATTAATTAAAAATCTTAAAAGAGATTATATAACTTGAATTTTTATTTTATATTTAAATGGCGATGACTCGCCGTAACGAAAAACGGATTTTCACCAAATCGTTTAATATTATAGCCTTATTATTGTAGCTACAATAGTATAACATTTAAAAAAAATGTAATGAACATTTTTTTTTAATGTTTTGTGAAAACATGAAACACTGAAACGTATATATTCACACAATACTGTTAAAATAAATTGCTAAACACCCCCAAACACCCCCCTATATGCGCCTGTGGTGACACATACAATATAATCACGTATGCCTTTATTATATATCCTTTGAATATAATTTATGTATATATATATTTATTTACTGTATTATTATTTATTATATTATACATTAAAAATTTATATTATATTATTATAATAAGTTCAAACGTTGTTGCATACTGCTAATGTATCTGTAGACATTTTAGATTAATTTTATACATTACACATGTGATTAATATATTATCAAATTAATTACGATTTTTGAGAATATTTATTCTATTTATGTACCGAAATATGTTCAAATTATGTATTTGTAAAAAAACTATATTTTATAATCGTTATTAATTTATATATATATTATATTATACCTAGTCCTGAAATAAAAAATGGATTTATTCAAAAATGTTATTGAAAATCAATAATACTAAAAGAAAACTGTTCATAGGATTTCAGTTTTATAGTTTATGAATTATGGCTAGGACGCTAGCTAATATTTTTAAAATGTTTTTAAAAAATAATTCTAATTGTATGTACATTATACATATAGGTACATAATATTATATGTATAATTTTAACAATTATTATATATCACGCTATTGAATATTTTAATAACATATTTTATATATTAGCTTGTTGTAAAATGTTGGTATTGGAATATTATTCCCATTTAAATTAATTTTGTTGTGTATGTATATAAAATAATTTTTCACATACGAATGAAAATTACTAAAAGTTAATACTACGTTACTTTGGCTACACAGATATGAACATACTTACCAACTCAATGGCTGTGAATTAAATGCATTTGCAAACCGATGAGTTAGTATTATGCACGTTTGCATTAAAAATTAAGAAATCTAAAATTTACGAATTTCCGAAGTTATGCAAAATAAATATAAGACCAAGTGACAAACAAGATAGTAATTTCAAGTATTAATGTATAATATATATATCAACGGCCAGGCACCGAAAGGCGTTCAATAAATACAATTTCAGTGGCTGCATGATGCAATAATCGCATATTATTACCTACTACTGCCGTGGCCTACGTGACTACGCATGGCCTACGCGTGGTATGTATAAATGTTTGTGATCTTATATTATAAAAAAAAAAAATGGTATTATAAGTTGCTTGGTAATGAAGTTAGTACAATAGTAATAGAAAGTAATCTAATATAGGTTGTTATAGGTGATATTGTAATATTAATAATGCATTTATATAGTAGATATTATATCATTTTATATCACAAGTAACTACAATAAGTTAAACATCCATGTATCATATTATATAAAATAATTTGTATACAAATTTAATGTTATGTATATTATTTAGAAACGCCAATAACCGTAGAAATTTATGAGTATAAACAATAAATAATGCATTTACAATCATACAGTATTCATTGAGGCTCAAGTGCTCAACACTAATATAATATTACGCCTTACTGACCCAATAAAATGAGAGTAAAAAATATAAATTTAAATATACGATGGCTATATTAAATTGGAAATTATAACAAAATGTGTTATCAATTTCATGAAAAACGTATTTCGTTTAAGAGTATTTACTCGAAACGTGTGCGTTTGGAAATTAAACGGTTGGTCCTACATATTATTTCGTAACTGTATTTAATTGATACTTATTTCGTCAGAATAGTATCTATATATTATATGGTATTTGAGAAACGTTGGGTGAAAGATTAACATTGTTCCACCGAAGAGAATCTTATCAATACAAATATTAATATGTTTGAAACGGATGTTGCTATCGAAAAAAAACTGTATATCATTAACTTTAATACAACCAATTATGCGGAATGCAATTAACATTTAACGACTATAGAAATAAGATTACACCCATAGGCCATAATGTTCTGATCATACATGTTCATCAAATTATATTTTGTATGTAATATTATAATGTTAATATATTAAAAATTAGATTATTTGCTACGTCGAAGTCTTACCATCGTATATTATTGACATATATAGTTCCAGCGGGTGAAGTTTGTGAGTTAGAATCGATTATCTGGCGATAACTATTTAGTTATTTATTTTATAAAATATAAATCATTAAAACGATACTATGCTTTTTTGTAGAGAATGTGACTATTGTCAAATAGTTGTCGATTGTTTTATATTCTACAAACATTAATTTATTTTTAATGCCGTCTTCGATCGATTAAGCCAACGCCCATAATTATTAACGACGATCAGTTTCACGACGCCAGAAGAGATGTTTGTCAAATTCCTATCAAGTTATTCCCTAATTAAATACTCTCTATAGAACTGCCACATTTTCGATCAGACCAAGACATTATAATAATTATATAAACCTAACCATGCATATACCATTGATCGAAAGTTTGTTTGGGCGCATGTAAACTCCACCACGAGTACCTTTTTTTGGGAATTTACCAATTACGATTAAAATGACCTTTTCATGTACCAATTGCGCTCTCAAAATTGTAGGGTCGATAGACCAATATTACTTTTGAAACATTTTAAACCACCTAAGGAAAAATTATTAGTTAGCTATAAATTATAATTATATAATAAATGATTACACTAACCGATTTTTTGTGAGTATTGATGCATAATACATAATAATATAATATAAAAAAAATCAGCAGTTTTTTTCTCCACATTTAACAAGTTACTTTTTGGTCCCCAATTTTATTAAATAAAATTAATAACTTGTTTTTGTCTATCACTCAAATGCAAACTTCCGTGATCAAATGTCAGTAATAATAAAAACGTTCAAAAAATTCCCAATAAAAATTTTAAAATGTATTATAACCAGTAATCAATTGATCAATAAATACGTTTTCTTTTAAAGAATTTTAGTGTGAATTTTTGTGTTGATGTTGATGGAATTAGATCGATCAACAATATTTTTAAATCTGAAGGTAGCCGCCAAGCAAATTTGAATACAAGCGCAATTGGTACACTAACCGTAAAATATAAGCTGCGCAATCGTATATACGATTTAAAAATAAAAATTATGATTGTTGAACAAATCATACAAATTGCAATGGCCAATATTTTGTTAAAAAATCATGATAGATAATTGTAATAATCAAAAAATATGTAGGTATGTTATATTATATGACATCATAATAGGTTATAACTAATAATATTTTGAACTGTAGACTAAAATTATGTGATACTAATATCTGTAGATATTCTAACCATTAAGCCTAATACAAGTATTATAATAAAATATTACAATAAATATAACAATATAATAAAATAATAATACAATATTTATAACGTTCTCTAAAACCATATTTTTTTTCCATTTTGAACTTTTGAGATTACTTAGTTGAAATATATTATTAAGATTTACATAAGCAAGATCTTAACAGTGGTGGAGTTCTTTTATACCCATATCGCCCGTTTTGTTTATGTGCGATTCGTGGTCGTTACATAGATAGGTACTCAGGTTGCAAGTAGCTTGAAACCCACCGGCCACCGTATTAGGTATACAATTTACACGTTTATTTTAATTAGTAATAATAACTAATTATTTATTAACTGTATTGGACTAAATGTATGCCTATGACACTCACAAAGAATGTAGCTTTCTATGGTGAAAGAATTTTTGAAATCGGTCAAGTAATGTTTGAGTTCATTCGTTAGAAACTTTCCTCTTTATAATAATAGTATGGAAGTTTTGATTCTCGATAAATTCTTATGTGCATGATAACGCTAGCTATCTATTCGTTAGTTTATATGATAAATAAGCAATAACTAAATAGTCTAAATATTTAAATGATTAATGATTATTTTAGGTAATTTAATATTGGGGGTAGGTACCTGTTGTAAGACGTGTCACGTGTTGTACGGTCACATTTTCTGAAAAGAAATTCATCATGAATGAAAATTGGGTTTATAATGTATTTTTCTTAACATAGTTCATTTTTGAAGTTATACGGTTGGTACATGTTAGTTGAATGATTATTATTCAATTATAAATATGAACTAAAATTAAAATACATTTTTAGATACCTACATGTTAAATGAAACATAAAATTATCAATTACAAATAGTTTTGACTTATGAGTTAGTGTTAAAATTAGATACAATGTGATTTGTGATAACTAATATTACTACTTATAAAATGCAGTTAGTGTGAAATTGTGGAAACAACTCAAACGATGAGTAATTTAAACTTTAACAATATAATATGGCATTGCACATTTATTACCGAGATAAATTAATTTGTATTTTGTACTTCCTGTATTATGTTTAATATTATAATATTAAAATGAGTGAATGGTAATACACAGTTTTAAATATATTTTTATACTTTAATTATGCTCTAACTATATAATATCAAATTATTTAGCTATTTAATAACAAAAAAAAAATTATTATTATTACTATTTAATTACTATTATATTAATCATAATTCATATTAAATAATCGAAATTAAAGAAATAACTGAAATATGATACATATGTTTGCGATGTAATTTTTCCAAATATCTTGAAAATACTGCATCGATAGTGGTGTCATCTCTCGTTGTAGTCTTGTAGATTCTGCTGGATTGTTTATCATGTGTCAGTTGAATGTCTCCATAAAGAAAGTTTTAAAAGTTTCCGATTTCTTATCATTAAAATTGATGTTAAAGTCACCAAATCGTTATAATTCATAAATTATAATAATTATAAAATATGCATAATATGCAGATCTTATTACGCTGTTTCAAATCCTATCGCGTTATACCTGTTTTCTATTACCTAGTCTATACCAAACGCGACACACAAAAAAAAAATGTCATCATGGCAAAGATAAAGCACTGTGTAGGGATATATGCAACAATCAGATTATTCTACGAAAACAATTTCATGAAATAAAAATGTTTACTCGTCATGCACGAAGATTATAATATATCATATATATAAGATGTAACCAAAAGTCTATGCTTTGTAAGGACCGTGGTATAGATTTCAGTGTCTTGTTGTGCATGGTATATACGAGTGATATACGTGCCCAGCACTTTTGAGGATTTCCACTTTTTTCCCCTGCACTATGGGGATTCCCGTTCCCACTTTACGACCAGCTAGACGGAAAAAGATCGCTTTCCAACGCATTTACAGAGGTCGAAAACCAAACTTTCGGCGCAGGCGTGACAAAATAGTATATTGTGTGGCAAGGGCGGGAAGTGAGCTATTTCAGTCGCGGGCGACGTGTGAGGAAGTTTTTGGAATTTCCACTTTACCGCCCGGCACTATTAGAGATTCCCACTTGAACGTCCGCTGGAGGGAAAAAGGACGCTTTCGAACGCTTCAACCGCTATCGAAAACCAAACTTTCGGTGCAGGTGTGACAAAAAATATATTACCTATAAGTACAATATTCAATACTTTTATATATTATATACTTATTACAAATATATTTTATAAATTATAATAATTATAAATGCATAATATAATATGTAGTGTAGCGATGTATTATCAAGAACTATATTATCAATATACGCAAGATATTTTTAATCAATCTATTGCGGTCCGTCTTTACTGCAACTTACCGCTCCCGCTTCTTCTCTTTGTTCCATTTTACCAATCGATCAAATGATACGATAATATTTCTGAAAACTAATCTTAATTCGTTAGAATTTCTATTAGGAATCGGTCAGTCCACATTTTAAGATTTCTGCTTCAAACTCCAAATAAATCCAGATTAACCAACGTTGGAAATTTTCGAAATTTCAAAATATTCAAGCTACATTTTTAGAGGTGGGGGGGCGTGAAATCGGGAAAAGTGGACTGACCAATCTCAAGTAGACTTAATAACGTATTCAAATCTGTTTTAAAAAGTATTATTACAATACTAGATCGATCAGTAAGATAGAACAAAAAATGGATGTTTTGGCTAAAATAACTGTTTAATATTATATTATAAAAAATAGTATTTACGTTTTTTAACGACTAGCCTCGCATCGGGCCATAGAAAAATTAAATGATATGATAAATTATGACATTTTCATATTGACACTTTCAGTATTTTAAAATAATCACAAAAGAAAAATGTTCAGGAAAATTTACATCACAATGTACAACTTATGTACTTTTAAGCCCTTCTATTGTCCAATATGTTATATTATAACATATATTTTCTCGTTCTGATAATGTACAAATGTACAACAGCTACGCATCGTGTTTTAAAAATATATACATATTATAATCAGAAATGACTTACAATGTACCCACACTGTTTTTTTGTGCTATGGTTAATAACTAATAGTACCTTTCATCCGGACCACATTTTTGAATAGTTATCTTTTTATACACTACTAATATAGTTTCCATATGTATGTATGTATGTATGTATGTATGTATGTATGTATGTATGTATGTATGTATGTATGTATGTATGTATGTATGTATGAGTCTATTGTCTAACAAGTTAATAACTACTACTTTTCGAGTATCTATTAGGTAGGTATGAATAAATTCTATACGTAGATAGGTACATAGTTGAAATGGAAGCAGTTATTATTATAATATTCTCAAACTATATTTTATTTTATTTGATAAATTCAATAACTATTATTATCACATTAAATAGATGCAGTTTATCTTGGAATACTAACGATACGAACAATATTTACCTTGGTTAAAATTCAACTGCCGCTTTTACGTTTATTAAATAAACACTCCAAAAAATATTATTTTAATTATATTCTATTATCGTGTAATAGTATTAACTTATATCTATTGTCTGCTTCTATTTCACATTCGTACCCAGTACATTTAAACTCTGATTAGCCTCAAATATAAGACCCAAATTGTTGTCACGAAAAATTCCAATTTCGAAAACAACTGGTTGAAATTTAGACATTTTTAGGTTAGGTTAGGTATAGGTTAATCTATCTATGTATATAGAAAAAAATAAAAATTTCTCCTAATTTCTACTATAACTATATTATAATATGTAACCATTCGCAACATTTTATGTATAAAAAAAAAGAATACAAAAATCACATTGAATTTTGATAGCAACGGAAGAAATGTTCGTCAAATCCCTTATTTAATATAGTTTCCTAACTAAACAAAAATTGTCAATATGACAATCAGACATAATTAATATTTAAATCAACATTTGGACTGTTTAGTAATTTATCATATCAATTATTGAGTGTAAGCTATATATCGCATTTTTATAGGAACATAGGAAATGTATGTAAATTATCAATTCGTTTTTAATGCTGTCCATAATTATTAGTTTAGGTTAATTTGACGGCGATGGAAGAAATGTTTGTCAAATTCATATCTTGTAGTTTGAAATTTAAATACAATTTTGTCAATATGAAAATCAAAGATCACGTTTAAGTCATTCCATTATGTTACTATATTTAAGTATAAATATTTACGAATACAATAAAACTGTATTTACAGAATTAACAGAAAAGTCATAGTGTAATTTCGCAACTGGTATACTACTATTAAAACCAGTTTTATTTATGTGCGATTTCGGCAGCCGCACATAACATGGGTGTCGCCTTATCTGCAGGCCACGCATTTATAATATCAATTAACATAAAAAGGACACCCCTATTTAATGTTGAATTAAATTTATTATTATTCATATCAACATTTAGACTAGTAAGTTCTATTATAATATGATAATATATAGACATATAGTGAAATTTTTTTTTTTTATTTTTTTTTTATTTTTACAAGAATTACACAATCTATACTAATAAGAGCACAATAAGCGTATTTGAAGAGGGTAAACGGGCATGAAGAACGGGGTTAAGAAGTCACCCATTAATATAGTGAAATTACATGCTTAAATGCGAATAAACTCAGCGTCGCCATTTTAAATACTTACAGAGAGATTTTTGATAAATATATATATTAGTGTCAAAATAATGATGAATTTCAAATAGGGTTTTTTGTTATATAGATAGTTAACTTACTTAACTAACTATATACCAATACTTTTATAATTTCTGTATAAAAGTCAGTGAAGTCGTTTTACGTTCATATAATTAAACATACAGACACTATATTTTTTTTTTATGAATTTTTAACTGAATATCATTTGAATTTTTTCGTGATTTTTGACTAAAAACTATTGAAAATTTATGCTTCATTTTTTTTTAAAATTACACTATTAACAACTAACGAGGAATCTACTGTATTCAATTTTTATGTTTTTTGAACGATTGAACATTTATTTATCTACATTCATTAGGTTTAATGATTCTCACATGGTCGTTATAGTACATAATTCTGTCTAGAGTCTAGACTGTTAAGTATGGATAAAAAGTATAATTGTAAATATTATAACAGAGGCTGTCCAGACATGTAGGCAGTAATTACACTCTTTTTAAACTATATGTAGTGTCAATATAATATATATATGTACTAATATAAATATTAGACATTTTCAAAGTATATTATATATATTTATTATATTATTATATATTTAGTATATTATTTATATTTTCTAAGTACATTTCAAGAAATAGAAACACACACAGGTAGGTCATTTTTAAATTTTGATTTTATTATTTAAACTCAATATTTTATGTTCATCATATTGAATAAAAAAAACTGATAAGACAGGTAGTCCAGTCGTACTGTCTATAGTCGATAGGTATCTATTGTTGTTGATGGCACGTGTTGTCACAAATTGCCGGAATTTATATATGATTATTATGAGTCATGACTGACTCATGGGTCAAAGTACCTATAAAGTTACATTATTTGATAAAGAGTCAACAATGGATTATTTTGTTTGGCCTTAAAATTCCTTAAATTGAATATCACCAACATAATACAATAATATCAAAATCAATATTTTATTTTCGTCATCAAAAAGCTATTCGATTCGAAAAACATACACATAAATTAGGTACCAATTTCAGTATTTTGTGTCGGTCATAGCTATATGCGCACCTCATATTATAATTTTAATTTTAAATAAATAGAATTTTTATGTACCATTCAGATATCGTCGGTAAATACCAATATTATTTTCTCAACCAAAATGTGTTAGTGATTAGTAAAGCTTTTGTTAAAAATTATTGGACTTTGATAGGTTTTGTTTGGAGTGGTTATAAAATATTTTTTAATACTTATTGTATTGTAGTGCTTACAACTACAACATGAAAACGACCTATGAACTATGAAGTATATAGAGATAGACTATAATATTATAAATATGTTCACCAAACATTGTAATCTTAAAACTCATTATTGACCTTTCTCTGTATAGATTAAACACGGCTTTCCGTTATATAAATTCTGTACTATAACACTAATAGGTAAGCTAAATAGACGCTTCAAATATTAGTAGTCTTTCAATAGTTTTTTAAATCTGTTATCAAGTATGGGACCTACCTCCGAATGAAGAATTCCTATTTTTATCTAAAAGTGGTTTGACACGAACAAGATGAATATTATTTATTATTAAAATATAATAGTTATTTTAATAGATTTAGTTTAATTAATTATTATTAAAAAGTAATCTTAGGCCCGTAAGATAGCATTATATTAATTTATTCATAAACACATACACAACTAGGTTTTATGGCAATTTGAGTCACAAAGTCGACCAAATTTTTTGCATTTACACCGATTCGTATTACATAATAATACAGTAGTAATGAAGGGCTACGGAGAACCGGCCCAAGCGAAAATAGTGAACTAGGCAAAATCAAATTTTGCCGCCCCTAACAATATATTATTATCAGTATTTTTAAAATGCAGCCCTCTTACTAAAGGGCTGCTTAAGTGCCGCCGTAGGCGTTTGCCAATGTCGCCTACCCCTTGAGCCCGGCCTGGGACTACGCCACGTCGTGACAATATAACATATACATTCGATTTCGAATAGGTAGAGGTTTTATTATTAAATAATGAAATATTATCTAGATTACCTATATATATACTGTTTGCAATTAGGTATAGTGTTCGCGCAAATGTGATCGCTTTGTCGTTAAAATTACGGATCGGTACGCATTATCGGCAGCCGTCATCGCGTATATTGCGGACGCCGTACAATTAGTCAAACTCGTAAGTCGTGGTATCAAACGAACAAAATGTATAAGAATAGTTTTTCAGTGTTATTGTTCCCTATACATTTTCGGGCATTGCTAACAATGCCTAGGTTTCCTACTTTGCCAGGTAACATATACATAATATATATATATAGAGAGAGTGAGAGTGAGAGAGATGGTTAATAAATATAAGGGGTTGGGACCCGCTTAAAATAATAACGAAACAAATACAAGTCGTTTAAAATCAAAAAAAAAAACAGTCCCTTTACAATTTTCTGGTGGTGGAATAAATAATGTAGATACCTCTCGCTGCTGCCCGAACATAGATTAAATAATATATATAAACGGAATGAGGTAAGCATTATCTGCGTCTAACCGTCTTTGACATCTTGATTTTAGATAAGTGTAATATACAACCAAAAAATACATGTTGAGTAATATTTTTTTACACTCCACACAATGTATAATATTATAATATTATAACAATAACCAATACGGCAGCAGTGTGAGAAAGTAGTCGGAGGGAGATGTACGTTCTAATATATATATATATCGAATTTATAGAGAGGCAATAATGGGTGTGGCAATGCTATACATGTTTAGCCAACCACAACAGTTTTAACATATATATCGATATATCCGAAGAGGGGGACGGAAGACTATAAATACTGTTTCCACTGAGTTTCCCGATCAGTCTGCTGCGAACGCGTTTGCGACTCCGATCGCGTTTTCGACGAGCCACTTCTGACTTTTCCTGCTGCGACGGATGACGAAGAATACAATTTCCACTCTCGATGGATTGAAGCTTACAACTCGGATGTCCATCTAATAGGTACGCATGTTTTATATAACAAATTATAATTTTAAGCAGGGCTTGAAACCGCAAATATTTTTTTCCAATTTCGATTTCGGCTATCGATATTTATTTTTTCCAATTTTGATTTCGGTTTCGGATATCGGTATTTATTTTTTCTAAATTCGTTTATGGTTTTCAATTTTTCCGATTTCGATTTATGTTTTGATGACCGGTATTAGTTTTTTTCCAATTAGGTTTTCGGTTTCGGTAATGATTTCGGTTTTTAACGGTATTCAAAATTGGCTTCAAATATCGGTTTCAAGCCCTGATTATAAATATTTGAACGTGTCGAATTGTTTCAATATTGTATAGTTTAGTTTTTGTAAATATTTGTAAATATTTTTTAAATACAGGCAAAGTTCCTGAAATGTATCATAAAATTTCTTTAGAAAATTGAGAGTAATTAATTTTACGTTTTTATAATTTAATTCACAAATTATCAATCGGTAGGGATAGTTGGTAAACTTCTACAATATTGACTCACGACTAATTTAGTAACTATCGTTTAAGTCTCTCACTCTATATTTAAGATAATCAGAAAAAAAATCCCCGGATATAAAATATAAAATCTCCAAAGCAAATACTTATATAAAATTGTACATTATAAAATACTCATAACTCACTTTAAAATTAAAATAAAGTCAATGATATTGCCTAGATAATAATCTTAACTTAAAATTGTACGAGAATTCAATTCTCTCCGGTGGCGTATTTAGAAATAATTTTTGGGGTGGGCTATATAATATGATTGACTATTAAATAATACTTTAATTTTACATTAAAATCTAAACAAATTTGTTACTTATATAGTCGTCAAAATTACTTCCCACTAAATATAAATACATGTGGTACTACTTTTTTTCGTCTAGATAATGGTATTATTAGTTATTACTATTAATTATAAAATTGATAATCGTAGTATATTACATATTTATACTTAAGTTAAAAATCCATTTACCTAAGATGTTAGGATTCATAAAAAGACATACGATTAATTTTAAAAACGTTAACTCATTTATAATATAATATAATATAATTTAATTTCAGTATAATATTTGTCAAATTGAGATTCACCCTTAGGCGATTTTTTTCCGGGGATTTTTTTTCTAGATTCATATTTAAATAGAATAGGTAGTTACAAGAATAAACTTTGTTTCTATATTATATTAAAATGAATAGGTTCGTATAAAATATATTATAAAATATATATATATACCTGCCTTCCTATAATATAGAATATAAAAAATAGGTATACGCCGTTGTTCCCGAATCGAAATTCCCTAATAAAATTTTTCCCAAATGGTATTTTTCCCGAAAACCCTAAACTTTTCCCGACTGTTATGGTTGAGATAAAAAAATTTAAAATTTTGTTATTTTAAGAGATTTTTCCATATATTATAATATTTTTTACCTATAACTGAAATACAGCTATTGCTATGCATAACAATAGTTTTTTTTTTCCGTCCAATAAAGATAGTACCTGTTTACGAAAAATTACGGGTATCTTCCACTTAGCTCACTTTACTGTAGACACGACTTACAAGGACATGTGTCTATATATCTAAAATTTATTTACGGTGGTTTTATTTACGAGCTGTCTAAATTACCAGTCAAAAAGATTTAGGCATTACGGACTTTCGGAAAAAATACCATTCGAGAATTTCGATTAGGGAAAAAGCTAGGTTTCGGGTTTTCGGATTTTTTTGGTTAAAATACTATCCTGGAAAAAGTTCATTCGGGAATTTCGATTCGGGAAAAATACCGGTAACCAAAAAAAAAATAATTAAATAAATAATAATTTATGGTCCAATTAAAAAAGAAAATGTCTACTTTTAAATTACATTACATAAATAATTATTAAATTATCTTTATATTTATATACCTACCTACTTTAAAATGACTTTTGAAATCATAATTAATGTAACAAATAACAATATATTGAGTGTAGGCCTATATATAGCTATATTTGGCTGGCCGCTTTGATGTCACGCTGTCAGGCCCCATCGTTTTGTACATTTTCAGTGTTTGATTGTTTTTTTTTTGTTTTTGAGACTTCTTTATATTTTTAGAGAATATTTTGATGTTATTAATACATAACAATTATTATTAACTTAATCATAGGCGTTAGATTAAAGTGATTCATTCATGTATACCTTCAATTCCCATATAACGTTCTAGGCAGGTACCTATATAAAATTGAAAATTTAATATAATAATATACATATTATAAATGTAGGTATCTCAACAAACCATTCTCGTGTAGTGCGAGAAAATTGAAAATCTACAATGACAATTTTGGTGTAATAACTGTTCTAAAATACCTATAACTAATAAAACAGACAGAACAATATAAAATATCAAGTCATTTTTCTGTATCAAATGAATTATGTATCTTAATCATATTTTTATAAGAGGACGCTACGCGGCCCTTTTGTTGTCCCTCTCTTACAAGTCCGTAACAATGTAACATAGCAAATTTACGCTCAGCAGATCATGTTTAGCTCCGTTAGTTTAAAAATAAGAGAGAACCGACTTATTACGAAACTTGATGGTAAGAACATTATCTGTGTTTGTAAGCGAGTTTTTTACGATAGTTAAATTTTTTAGCAAGTTATGCGTATATATACTATATAATATAGTGTAAATAAAAAATGTTCTTAACTCAATTAAAAACTGAATTATAATAAGCAAAAACCCCGTACAAACCCAGATAATGTTCTTGCCATCAAGTTTTATTATAGATCGATTCGTTCAAATTTTTAAACTAACGGAGCTAAACTTTTTCTGCTGAGCACAAATTTGCCATGTGAGACGTAGGCAACAAATATATCTGTGTAGCGTCCTATTACGAGGACATCCCACCCGCATATGACTTGTCTCGGTCTTAAACACGTATAACGTTATAGACAAAACGCGTTTACAGAGTCTGAGTAGAACTCTCTCAATTTTGGTTCTAGAGTAAAAATACCTATTATAAAATTGAATTGTGACAATATAAAACCGAATGAAAGTCGTTGCGTTTTTTTCCATTATACCCGATAGAACGTTCATTATATCGTTTAGAAATAGCTAAATTGTCAACATTTTTAAAATACCTTTAATCTAAAAAAAAAAAAACTCAACGTTATAATATTTAAATATTTAAATAAGGTCATATTTTAATTTTCTTATATTTGTTTTTATTCTAACACCAAAATTGAGCGAGTTCTACTCACACTGCGTAAACACTCTTATTTTGTCTAGGTCGTACGCGTATATGTAAGACGGAGACAACACATGACCTTCTGTTTTTGTCTTACAAATTTTTGATATTATCTATCCCCCAAATTCCAGAAAACGTCATGTTAAAACTGTTAAAAGAGAGTATTCAAACATTTTTGTATTTCAATTTTTAGAGAACCTAAAATCAAAATTTTTGGAAAGACTTGATGACAAATTCAAATTCGTTTCTAGAATTCTTATCGCATCATTAGATCAATATTGGTACGTTTGGCAAAGAATCCGTCTAAAATCCTTTGTCGCTCGTGTATAAATATATGAAAATATCACATGTCCAGCAATATTACACTTCATAGCGGTTCGTTCAGTCCGCGTTCGAAATTTGTTGTTGTGTTCGTTTAAGCGTCTGCGGTCAATTACGTTTTACTCTGTCGGTGCGTCCGTCAGATAGATTGCTTGCGTACCTTACCTGTTAGGTCCGTAATTTATATTGAGCGTAGGCCTAATGTTCTCCTCGCCGGTTCGTCATTGCTTGATTAGGAAAGAAAAGTTTGGATTGACCTTAACTTAATTTTTTTTGTATGAACTAAGCTTAGCGTAATTAGTGAACTTCTCTGACGTTGGTCTTTTTTCGGTTCGTCATTTATTTCTAGTATGCTATGCAGCCTATGCGTGCTATAGTTATCCCGTATACACAACACAATTTCGTTTCAAACGAGATATTTCAATCAGTATAATTTTTCAGTCATCTAGATCACATCGCTGCGTGATTACCTATAGGTAAACATTTATACGGATATACAACGTATAATATACATACCTATAGGTACTTTAAACTAAACCTAGGTACTTATATATTAGTCATATTAAGGTCATATTTAGTTTAAAAATAGTTTAACAGTAGTATATTTTTGGGTCAAAAGACAGATTGTTCACGAATATTAACCTATTATATACGTTTAATAAACATTAACTTTATACGTTTATTGATCGTATAACCTACGTACAGATTCAAACAAACCATAATGTATACTTTTCGTATATAATCAGTGCCTATATATATATATAAACATGTAACACGTATATTTTCCGCGTAAAACTTGTATACCTATAGACACAAATATTTTTTAAACATTAAATTTTTCGTTTAAAAGTGGTATATAGATACAAATATGAAATATTTACCACGTACATTTTTCATATAAAACTGGTAGATATAGATACAAAATGTATATTACCTATACCAAATCTGAAATCATGTAACCAATATTATATTATTCATTTTGTATATATTATAATATATACTATATACCTACAGTACCTATATCATGTCTGATACACATAGATATTAAAACAGAAGGGATACTATAAAATAAATAAATTATTACGTGTTAAATATCACACTCTAGATTGCAATACAGTAAAGGTATTAAAATCAAAAACTTTAAAAACTTATTCCGTTTATGAATATGTAATATGTATACATTTTATAAATAAATTTAAAAAAACAAAACAATATTAGGTATCACTTTTTCCTCTGTGCTCGTTTTAACAAACCACTAATTCGGTTACTGTCTATTCATTACTTCATCCTTTGATTATCTGTTAACAGGAGCCAAGCAGCGTCCGGATCACCTCTTGAGGTTAGCGTAATATAATTCATTCAACCGATACGAGTTGGTAAGTACCTAAACGCCTAATACCTTATTATTAAAATTATTTATAAAACAGTTCATTTACTGAGCTATTGGCTCATTCATGTATGTATAGCTGGTGATTATTATTAAGTATTAGCAATATTAAGACTTGCTTCGTGGCTCATATACTATATAGGAAAAGGGTGTAACAGGAATACAATATGACAGATGAAATAACTTTTGTTCTAATCAATATTTTTAATCTATTTTTTTTATGTATAAATGTTAACTAACTACCTATGTCCAATACTAAATAGGAAAGCGTAATTTTAATACTTATGTAATATTATTATTTATTAAATACTTTACAACAAATTAAACCCGCCCCTCGAGCTCGTCCGTGACGTGAACATATAGAACTTTTAATTAAACTACTAGGTATTAGTTATTAACAGGGCTCATAACTTCTAGCATTTGCATATTGTCCTAGAGATACCTATATGAGTTATACATTTGTTTCAGATAACCAAGAACCTAAATACGAAATTTTATGTTGCATATTTTTGCATATTTTGAAGCATAAGTGCTATTTTGGTTTTTTTTTTATTTTTGCGACTATTTGCCATTATTTTTGCAAAATATTTATTTTAGTAGCAATTTTAGTCGTATTAATTATTTATTTAAGTAATTAATTCGTGTTAATTAATTTTTCTTCTTATAATATTAAATAAACACAACTTTTATACCATACGCGCGACGTAGCGACAACTACCACAAGTTATAAATGTCCACGATACAATAAACTGTAAGGAAACCATTATAATTGTAGCGTTGCACTAGGATTTTATTTTTAGAGTTTAATTATAAGGTAAATATAGGTAAATATATGTATAAAAATATTTAAATATATATTTATAATTTTTATCACAATAATTTTAGATTCTGAGTGGAACGATGAATGTATTGATTTTACAATGATGTGTGTTTTTTTATTTTTTATTTTTGTGTCTGTCATCACGTTTTAGGACAGTAAAAGTGCTTGGATTTTCTTCAACAGTAACTTTTCTGATAGGAAAGTGAATCTAGTTGGTACTTTGGGGGGTCAAAAGTAAAAATTTCTCAGTAGTTTTCACAAGCGCCGGGAAAAACAACATAAAAATTAA